>JARVJO010048830.1:0-21288 GCA_031762555.1 Cynodonichthys magdalenae | reverse complement strand
ACCACCTTCAGGGTTGTAACCAGGAAGAAACAAAAGAGTTTATAATGTTGATGTTTTTGAGAGTTGAGGAGTTCTTGTGGAGTCTCTGTGCAGATCAGTCTGGACGGACTGATCTGACGTTTTGTTTTGGCTGAAGGTCACTGGGGCCTGTGTGTGTAAAACTGATTGGAATCAGAACTAAGAATAAAGCTTTTGAGAGAAATCCAGTGGATTCCTGCAATTATTCAGACATAACATTTTTGAATATCGCAATTTTTCTACAAGACCACAAAAAGAAGTAAAAGGTTGGCTAAAAGTATTAAAAGAGTAGCTCAAAGCTAACAGTAGCAGTAGGCTAGCTAGAAGCTAAAATATCAAACATCAGTGTATGGCAAGTTGGGCTGGAGAATGAGTTGGTTTTGTGAAAACAACTGTCAATTTTTAGAATTTCAAGACAGTCAGCTGGCGTTAATGCTAAAGTTTTAAATTAAAAAGTAACAAAGTGTTATTTTTTGTTTGTTTGTTTTTTAATTTTTTAGTTGTGGTCAAATCTTGAAAACATTTTTTTATATATATACACAGTATATATGATTACAAGCAAGAGCATGTGTTAGGCATGACTCCGCTCCAAATATGAGTTAAATATTTGTATAAATTTGTGAATTGTAGCCATTTGTGTGTCTTAAGGTTTATTAGCTTTAGCAACTTCTTGAATTAGATCAACTTCAAAAGTTCATCAATGCATCCAATGATTGAGTTTTCAGTTTTTCAATTATATCTGTAACTAGTTGATGAGATATTATGCTAACAGGACTGTCAGGGTTGATCCTTTATCCACACGGTTAAATATCTACCAGGTTTCGATGGTCAAGAATTTGCTATGATAAAAGCAGCTTTTGTCTGAAAGGGCGGCGCCTCGTTTTAAAACCACCGGTGCAACAAAAGGATTTTGTCCAGCGTGACCCACTTCTCTCTCAAAGAAAACATCAGGATATAAAGTTTCATGACAGTACAGATTAGACATCAGTTCATTCTAAGCTGGATTATAAAGACATTTCTGCTGTTGTCTGATCATAATGTTTCTCATGTGAGACGATGTTTCATCATTTGTATTTCAGGAGCTTTTATGCAAAACTGAAGAATTTGATTATCAAATTAAAAGAACAGACACAAGTACTGGCCTTTTACATTTTTCTGTAGCCTCACTGATCATTTCTGTTGGCTGATTGAGTTTGAATTCCAGATCTCCCACAGTTAAGATTCTTGGGCCTGTGGTGTGTGTGTGTGTGTGTGGACAACTCTTAACTCTACTGCCTTTCCACTGCATTCCATCATTTCTTTCTCCCTCATTTCCTGCTCTTCAGCTTCTCCTCTGCTCCCCCATGTCGCTGCTCCCCTCACCCCCACTGCCAATTTACCAAAACACATTCCTTCCCTCCCCTCCTACATCCTCCGTTCCTCTGCTCAGCGCCTGATCACCAACTCAGCCGTCTGATGAATCCTTGAAAAATCAAATCGGTGTCACCAAAATAATGGGTGTGAAAGAAAAGCACAGTGTGAGAAATAAAGACAAGGGCAGAGAAGGCTGTATATTTTTTTAACCTTCATGTGTTCGTGCACACATGCAGTCCTGATTGGTCACATGGTGAAAACATCAACGGCCAACAGAGAGCGGGAGTCACAGCTTGTCTCTTTCCACCTTTAAGTAATCAATAAAGGAATGCACACACACACACACATACACACACACACACAGTTACATTTTGACCAATAAAAAGAGGGATAAAAAGAAGGATAAATTAAAGGCGTAGCATTCCTAGAGGAAATGAGTATCACCCATCGCCTTTCATAAAGCTTTAAACTAAGATCATGTTATGATGAGAAATGATGGTGTTTTGTGTGATCTCACAAGATACTGTGAGACGCGTTAGAGCTAAAAGCACGTTAGCAATCATTCTCAGCTCTATATCTGTAAAACCAACTGAGTAGTTTTGGCTAATGTTGAATTGGACCGACTCCAAAAGGTAATTAGTTATAGATTTACATCCAGTCATTACTTTTATTGAGGTTTTATTAGATTTCCTCCGATGGTTCATGAGATATTTTACTAACAGATCAATATGCAAATACAAAACCACCTTTACCTTTTGACTGTGTGCAATAATGAGATACAAAAATGGTGGAAATTCTTAGAAGCTTTTTTATTTTTATTTTAAAAAAAAGCAATATTTATATAATAACTTCCCTTTTAATTGATTTTAATGACATTAAAACACAGCAGTATTTTACAGGTTTTGGAGTTAATTTGCTCAGCAGACTGTGAATAACATTTTGTTGTTTTATTGTACAAGAGTTGAATATAAAGTGACTTTTGGTTTTATCCGTTACTAGTTTATGACACGTTTTACTACGGAACAATAAAGTATATTTAATGTTTATCTTATCACCTACTGTATTTGAACAACTACTAGGAACATGAGCATGATAAATACTGAGGTAACAGAACAAATAAAGGTTATACTCACTGATTGTTTCAGACGGTGCCCTGGTGCTCATATCACTATAAAAACAGTTGTAGCAACCTAAATGTTTCTAGCTTTTGGTTGAATACAACTTTAATCTAACAATGACAAAATTCAGCTGAGAAGAAACATAAAAGGTATAGTTATAGAGAATTTGTATTAAGTTCATATGAACTTTATATAGTGAGTTATATTCAGGAAGCTATTTAAAACCACTTTACTGAAATGCTTCTGTCACTTCCTGTTTGGTTTAAGCTAATAAAAGAACTCAGTTTTGGTTCAAGGCTACTATTTTTTTGTAAGTTTTAGATGCTTTCAGACACAAGGGACCATGTCACAGTTTTTATTAGCTTTTTCGTTTTGTTTGTTTCTAACAAAACTGTGGACATTCCTAATCCTTAACTTCACATTATTTTGAATCATAAAATCAAACTGGTCATTTATGATTATTATATGATTATTGGATTAATTTGTGATTAATGCACTGCAAGTGTAGCCATGCCCACTGACGTAATTACCCTTTGTTTTCACTTCTGTCAGTTTGTTTCTTTTTAACAAAGATGGAATTATACAACCTCTACAGGAAAACATGTTACAATGTTTTATTGGATAAAATACAGAAATATAAATTATATGCTTGTATTGCTAATAATATCTGTTCGGGTCATTCAAACAGAAAACCTTCTGACTTTCGAAGGAAGGTTGTGTGCGACATCATTCCTATATCGGAAGTAAACAGGAGGCATAATTTTTCCAGTGTGCACTGTACGTGAGCAGAAAACAACAACTAAGATGCTGTTTTACAGTTTTCAGTGCATCTAATAATATTATCCCGATTCTGTTGTTATTCAACTTTGTTTGTGTGCTGAAAAGTTTATTTTTAGAAAGAAAACATTGTCAAATAAGCACTTTGCCACTTGTATTTTTGATAATCACAGGCAATGCTAATTTTTGTGTCATTAACGTCGCTGCGCTGTTATCGCCACCTACTGGTGTGGCATGAATATGATCGTGTTTTAAAGTGAATCCATGCGCTCTATTCTTGGCAGTTTGTTTTTCAAATGCAAATAATAGAAATCCGTTGACTACTTGCAGTAGAATAATTAAGGCCTTAGTGGCGGAACCTTTTATGTTAAAGCAGGTAATCATTTAACTTTAAACACCGCTGTAACCTCTGCTCCTGACAACAAGTCTAAACAAATCCGCCGTCACTCCTCAGCCCAGAGAGATTCTTGCGTAATTTTACAATTTGTCCTCAACTGTCACGATCACGTGAGTGCGAAGAGATAATACAAAGCCAAGCATTTAGTGAAATGCGTGTTTAATTAATTCAAGCTTACAGCGAAGAGGTTAAGCAAATGACATGAAAATTTGCAGACATACAGGCTCGTCAACAAACCTGCAGCTTCTGCAAATAAATAACTTCTGCAGCGTGGTACGTGACAGGTAGCGGTCACTCTTAAGATGACGCTGCAACGATAAAACCACTGTACACTCAGAGTGGGAACATCTGAAGACCAAAGTTAGGTAGGGCTCTTTTTAACCCCCCCCCACTCAGCTTTGAACCTGGAGCTATTTGTTGATCTGAGGTAAACCACAACACTCCATCTCACTTCCTCACTTTGAGCCACCATGTTGGCTCATTTTCAAATGGGGAACTTAAAAGGAAGAAAAACACACACTCTGTGCGCGGCTGCACAGTTTTTAGGAAGTAGCACTTTACAGGAAGTTGGCCATCATCCGCTCAATCTAGATTTTAGTCTTGTTTTGAGTCATATCCAGCAGTAGAACAAACCTAATGGGCCAAAATGTTAAAAACATAATTATTGCCTACCTCATGAGGTATGTGTGTTTGTCCTTGTGTATATTTCTCTGTTTTTTGCCTCTAGTTGCTTTCTCTGTTCTTGTGAAACACTGCAACACGTTTAATGAAACTCTCAGAAAATAACCAGTGGATGTCCATCAGGAACTGATCAACTTTTAGTGTCAACTTGATTCAAGATTGCTGCCATAACCAAGGAAACTTAGAAAACAAAAACTGCTAAAACTCAGACAATTTTCCAAATCATGATCCAGAATTTCTGCTGGTAATAACTGAAACTGATCCCCATCACATACTCTGAGCACCGATTCCTAACTTTTGGATTCAACCCTGTTTGTCTGTTAGCAAACATTCTGAATCAGCAATCAGTAAATACACATCTACAACTAGTCGACCCGATTCAAGATGGCCACCACACCATATTAACTTTAGCCAACACAAAATGGGTATAATCTGAATAATTTTACAGATATTGACACCACACGGTCCAAGCAGACTACACATTTGAAACTTTGGTATGCAGGTCAGTGGGTGATATGCATTCCTTCAAGAAATAAGCTTTTTATGTAATCAGCACTAAAAATGAGGGATAACATGACGTGTTTGTGCATAAAAAGAGCATTTTTGTAAGTATGAGTAAACATTTTTCTACTTAAAACCAAAATTTATGGCGTGAGCCTTTAGACCGGCTGTTAAAAATTAAAGGTCTGTTTTAAGACTTTATCTAAACATAATAAAATAAGGACATAGACTTTTGGGTAAATTGTGTACACTCTGATACTTGACAGTCTGTGAGCCACGGCAGCTGTGGCCAGGGGTGAAAAAAGGGGAACACGTGATGTAAAGGTTCACAATCTGGCTGCTTTGACAGAGTTACATAACGGCAAACATGTGAACCAAAAAAAAAGCAGGAAGATTAAAAAAACAGAGGTGAGAGAACTGAGGTGATGTCATGCATTTCATAGTAAGAAAAGGAGATCGAGTCAGTGAAGCAGGCGAGCGTCACACTTCTTTCTTTCCTTTTCTCTCAGTCAGAGGAGATGAACGGCCTGAAACGTAGGCCTCAAATTTCAGCACATGTTGCCTTATTTGGCATCCCAGAAAAAAGAAGGGGGGAAAAAAAGGAAGGATGGAGGCAGCGGGGGCCAAAATTCCACATCAGGTTTTTATCAAATGTGGCGTCAGAAGTAGTCTCTCAATCCATGAAAGCTGAATACCAATATCAGGACCACAACAAGTTCTTTCCTCCAGGAAAACAGGAGTATTACAGAACTCCTGGATAATAAAGAAGAGTTTTTGAGCGGCATGTCTTCTTGTAGATGTAGATGCCGCTGCATTGGTGTGTCCTCGGAGCACAAATAGTTCATTTCGACACATAAGAGCCACATTCAGCTGCTCACATCTGACAAAACAACCAACAGGAAACAGAACAGACACCTCCTTGTCTGCTCTCTGCTATCCATTTGCAGAAATAGCTTCCCCCGCTGTTATCAAGCCTGGGTCACACTTCCTGCCTTTCTGCGACTTCAATTTGCGCAAGGGATTCTGGGTAAAACACTGATGGTACAGCAAGCAGCGCGCCCTCTGTCTCCATGTCCCCGCCTACTTGTTTCGGCAACAGGAAGTCAGCTCTCCCACTTCCTCCTCGTTTCGAGCAAATGCAGAAGTGCGGAGGGTCTGGGTCGGAGAAAAGGCCGCTCTCGGTTCTCTAACTGAACCTTCTCATCATCCTCTTCCTCTTTAAGCACTGAAACATTAATTATAGGGGAATATCTCTCTGAAGTCAGCTGAGAAATTCAATGTTGAAAAAGGCAAAAATGTCAAAGATTAACTAAAGAATCCAGTAAATATACAACCAATGCACTGTGTTCACATTTTCAGCAAAAATAGGTCTTCCCACATACATCCTTGGCTCCTCCACAACAAGGATCTAGACTAACCTTTTGCTTTGGTTGCACTCTTGCGCCTAACTTTTTATCTAAAGTGCACCAGCACAAAAATTAGGTGCTCCCAATTTTCAACTGAGTTGCAAACATAGCAGTTTTACATGTTCACTTCTAATTTTTAAAATCATTGTCCATCAGGGCAATATTAACTTGCTAATGATTAGTTAATAGTCTAGTAAACATGTTATTTTCATTTTTCCTTTTCATCTGTGCCACGTCCACTCTGCTTATCTAACTAGCCTAGCTTACTCGCCTCTGACGGTGGCACATAACATAAACACGTACAAGAATGGCTAGACCACGGCCAATCAGAGGGGGTTGCCCGTCCTTCATTGGTTTAGCCCACGACATGGGCTTAGTTCAGGGCTATTCAACTAAACTGCTCTGGGGCCACAGTTACTGCAGGCAAACATCAGGGGCCAAACATCCAGTATTTAAAGTCATTATGTAAATAAACCAAGTATTACAAAGATCTGTTACCTTTGAATTAGTTTATTTTGTTGTATTTAATCATGAATACAACATGCAGAACCCAACATAATAAAAGCAGTGATATTAAAACAATATCAAAAATAAACAAATATTGTTTTGACATCTCTGACTCGCCAAATTTTTAGACCAATTTCCTGTTTACTTATCTTAGTATTTATCTTCAACTGCTTGTAGTTATAACTGTCTTTAGTGTTCATAGAAATGGTTCTGACACTTCAGTAGATATCACACGTCTATGTTTAACTAAAATAACTTATAGTAAAAAAAACAAAGACAATCAGGAGTTTGGGTTTAAGAGATTAATGAACCAATTGGCAGGCCGGACTGTGGTCAACGGCCCGTGGGCCACAAGTTGAATAGCCCTGGCTTCGGATGTCTTGTGTCTGTTGTTAAACTACATTGAGACTCATTCAGAAGACGCTCCATACCATTTCTGAAAACGTGTTCTGGCCACTTTGCTACATTCAGAGGTGGAATGGGGGGATTTTTTCGAAACCTGCGAGCTATGAGCAGAGGGGGGAATAATTACAAACTTTATCAACAAAAGTTGGATACAGAGTCTGATTATTTTTAAACTTAAAATCCTCACTCTAGCTACCTCCATGTCCCCTCTAACTGCATCCATTTGTCTCCTCTTTGTCTTTTTCCTGGCAGCTGCATCTCTACCATCCTTCTACCAATAAACCCACTGTCCCACCTCTGGACACGTCCAAACCATCTCATTCTGGTTTATCTCATGGTGGTTCAACCTGTGTTGTACCTCAGATGATCTTGTTCATAATCTTATCCATCCTTCTCACTCCTGAGGAGAACATCAACATTTTCAACTCTGAATTGTCCAGTTCTGTCTCTTGTCTTTTTGTGAATGTCTCCAAACCATACAATACAGATAGCTCTCTTATGAACCTTTCATTTGACCTTTGTTGTCACCCTTTTGTCGTAAAACACTCCTGAAACTTTCCCCAACCAACCTCTCTTTTCTTCTTCATCTCTTTACCACACTCCCTGTTTTCCTGGACAGTCAACCTGTAGTACAGGAGGTCCTGCACCTTTGTGACCTCTGATCCTTGTAGACTCTGTTCCACCTGCCTCCCTCTCTCTCACACATATGTGCTCCTGTCTTACTTTCATCCCTCTTCTTTAGAGTGCGTACCTCCACCTCTTTAAGTTCTCTTCCACTTGTTCCCTGTTCTCACCACAGATCACATTTCACCTGCAAATCCAAATGAAACAAATTAAAAATCTGAATTCCATGAATCAAATGATTACACTTTTTTATCTTAGTTGTAAAAAATTTCACCTGCCAAGTTTTACTGGAGACTTTATGAGAACATTAAATTCCCCCTTCACAGTTAGTTTCAGAGGGTGTATTATGTTTCAAAGGTCAGCACGATCATCAAGGAGACTTTATTGTTATTCACATCACATGTTTACGTGAGGTAGAACAAAATTCCATACGTACGGTCCCGGTTTAACCCCATGTATGAATATAGGAAAAAACAATAAAAGTACTAACTTAATTTAAAATAAAAGTAAAAAAACAGTGGTAATGGCATTATATAAAGGAGAGAGGCAACAACATGAGCCACAGTGACATTGTGAATTGTATACACAACACAATGTTTGGTTATACCGGATGAAAGGTTGGCATAGCAGGATGAGTGGTGTGCACAGAATGAATAAAGTGATTAGTGTCAATAAAGTGATAAATCATTATACATCAGCTTTAAATAGTTGAGTTATTTGTAAATCTGTTTTTCTTTTCTTTTCCTTTTAACATAAACTGATAAAGTAAATATGAAATACAATAAACGTCTCGATAAGAATTTCCTGTTGTATATGGTGTAATTTGATGCTACTAACAGTCTTGCCTTAAAAAGCCTAACATTCCTACATGCCTAAAACAACGCCTGCCTTTTATACCAAAAGCAGCAATACTTCAGCTCATGGTCTGTGAGGTAAGCAGAAAAAAAAGTCCCCCTTGATACCATTATTGTACTTGTAATGGGCAGGTTATCTGACTGGTTTCAGTGTAACAGAGGAAGGGACGGCCCACATTCTTCAGAGCTGACCTCGTGTGAAAACCTTGATGGTTTAAAAGGAAAAAAAATCTAAAACACACTGAGTATAAGTGGATAATGCATTGTGAAATGTTTTACCTATCGACCAACAGGATTTCCTACAAACTTAGGCTTTTCTTCTTTAGCGTATCTCAAAGATACATGGAATCACCAGAGATAAGGGTTTAGATTTAGACATTCTTGCACAGCAACTAGAGGCATGTCCATTCATGTCCAAATATGGAAGCATGCTGGCACATGGACAGAAACAAAAGAAATGAGGTAAAAGGCACAGATTCGAGCTTGTATTGGTGTCTCCCAAAGGATCGGACAAAGAATGTACTCATTTTTCACTGTTAATGGAATGAAAACACAAGTAAAGACCTTTGAACTCAGGTGGAGTTTCAGAAAGGTGACAGCAACACGTCTTGGGTGCACCTGCTGTGCAGCTTGTTTCCTCTACGAATACATGTTGAATCTCTTGGAGGGCGTCTTTTCTAAAGTCTCATACATATGCATTTCTCCTCTCTTACTTTACCTGCCACAGTCCATTCATCATATGGCTTTGAACACACAAACACACAGGTTGCTAATGTGCAGGAATGTCCACAGATCGGTGAAAGAACACGACAGCTGTCGCAGCAGGAAGTCCTCCTATTCGTCGCCCCTTCTCAATTAGACAATAGCATGACTGGCTTTTCCTGCCACGGGTGCAGTAATACAGTACAGTGAGGGACAGTGACAAAGATCAACCAGCAGGAAGGAGCAGAGGAAAGGCGGGAGGGTGAGGGGCACAGAGTCAATCCATTTTACAGAATCTATTCAGGACTGTCAAAAGCTGAAAACTGGGTGTCGAAAGGAAAAATAGTTGAAGATTATCAACTAAAGAGAGACGAGCAGTGACACAACACTTCCTTTTACATGATAAAATGTTGCACAGTTACACAGCATCCACTTCTGGTGCATGTTACATCTAATAATTAGTTTTGAGTTTCATTAAAGTCCATCCAATATTTTATGGGATAACATTACAGAAAAAAATATTATCAACCCCATTTCACTGTTTTGCAGCGAGCAATAATGAAACGGAAATGACAAAATGACTTTCTTGTGATCTGTCGACCAATCTGACTTTTCTGTTGTGGGCTGAGCGGCGCTGCTGGTGTCTGGCAACATTTAACTGCATTTATGCTAAACAAGTAAAAAAAAAAAAACAGGATGTAAGGTCTCACAGGCAGCATGGTTGACATTTTTTCATGCATTGTAATGGTGAGACCACAAAGAAAATGACCTCACAGAGCTGACACGGCTTCAATGAAAATGTAGGCAAATTGCTTTAAGAGGTAAGAAAATAAACCACAGGAAAAACGGTCCTTCTGCTAACAGCATGTAAACACAGCCAAAGGATGAAGAACAGGAAAGAGTGTGCTGGAAAATTGGCTTCATACTGACTTTGGTGAAAATAATTTTTTTTTTTAAACTGCTCATATTCTCCCTGCTGTTTGTTAGATGCTGCACCAACAAAACAAACCTGTTATTCAAAACGTCCCAAAAATCTAGAGCCTGACACGTTACATTTAACACAGCACAATGTGAGCCATGACACAACTGGAAAAGCAGTTGTTATAGTAATTCACATCTGCCACATGGGCTCGGTCTAACGTCTGGGGAATGCACAAGAAACGTTTGGCTTGAGGAGGAGGAATGTTCACAATTAGGGCTGGCCTGGATGGACTCAGGAATGTGTGTAAACAAAAAAAATGATCAAATTAAATGAGAAACATTTGCATTTTCTGTGAAAACACAATAAAAATGATGAGTGATGTTGAAAAAGCTGAGACTGAGTTGTTAAAAAAGCAGAATAAAATGCAGCAAAAGACTAGCCAAAGGTATAAAAAATCTACCTCAAAACCAAATAGCTAACAAAAAGCAAATTGGCAAGCTAAAGGTATCAGAAGGCCAGATAAAATCTAAAAATAGCAAAAGACTGTTTAAAAGCTAAAAGTAGAAAAAGAGTAGCTAAATCAGAAAAAAGACTAAAGCTGCAAAAGGCTAACAGCTAAAAAAATGCAAAAGACTAGCTAAAAGTAGCAACCTAAAACTAAAAACAGCACAAGACAAAAACAGAGTAAAAAAGCAAAGGCAGATTTCAAGAATGATTCTTTTGAAGCTAAAATAGCACAAAATGTGCAAAAAAAAAAAAAAAAAGCTGAATCAGCATTCATACAGAAAAGTCTTGAGGGACAATCTGAAATGGGATTTTGTTGATAATCTGTAATCTGTTTGTATGAGAACACTCTGGAGTTGTCTGCCTTCAGCATGTCTCTACATGAATAGAGGATTACATAATATGAGGTTGCCTGCTGCTCTGCCCTGTACAGATTCTTCACAGTGGATTATGGGTAATATTGGAAAGTTGCATTAAGAGCAGACGGTCTGTCTGCCTGTGTGTTTTGTCTGTGGCGGTGAGCTGCACTGATATTAAAGCTTGTAAAAAAAAAAAACAGAGGCAGGGGATGTGAAAAAAAAAACTAAAAAAAATGATATATGTAATCTTTATTTGCACAGCAACAGTAGTTTTGTTTATTAACTGATTGTACTGATGGGCAATTGCTTGATTTAAACAGCTTTTTTCTCAAATCCAGATACTCTGATTTGACCTTTGCTGCATATTTGAGCATTTTTTTAAGGTTTACACATTTCAAAAGAGATCATTTCCAAGCCTCGGGCCTCTGTTTCCTATCCAGATAAGTCCCGCCTTTTCAGGGAATTGTTTGACTTGCCTGAGCTTCAAGTAGACAGAATGGTACAAACCTTTGTGCTGTGTGCTCGGGGTGATGTAGCAACAGCTCCGAGCATGCCTGACCTCGTCTCACACTGCAGACGCACTCGTGGCCAGTGAAACACAAGCTGAGAATGAAGCCACACACTCGACCCCCACCCCCAAAAATCAGAAATCCAGTTATTCTGAGTCATAGCCATCGATTTTCTCGAGCCATCTGCTCAGTTTTTGGCCCTGGCACACATTTCCATGACAACATGGTGTCCAAATTTTTGTTAAGGTCTGCCTTCTGCTCATTTGGTGATGTAATTCTCTGCTGGTTCTTTTTGTTTGTTTATTAAAATGTCTACTGGTGACTTGAGAACTAAAGTACGATGATTTTAACATAAAAGCTGGAGTTTTGTTTGCTCAGTTCTGATTAAAAGCAACCATTTGGTTTTGATTTAAATAGGGAAGTTCACGCTGGTTTAAAAGAAGTAACCCGAGCAAAACCAAACAAAACAGAACGTTGCTGCCGCCTCTGGAGTTCCCATAAAAACTTTCACCTTTTGTCTGTGAACAGATCCACTCTCCTGTGACCTTTTGCTGTCATGTTTCAAACACAAATTTTCAGATCCTCTAAGGTGCAGTCATCGCACCATTACTTGAAAAGTATCGAACCACTTGTGAAAGTAAGCTGTCGCAGTCGTTTTTAGCATGAAGCACAGGCACACATGAACTGCAGGGTACAGGTTTGTCTGCTGCTTTTAAGAGTCAACTGTCAAGTTTAGCAACTTATAAACGACTTTTTAGTACAAACCTTTTCTGGACTTCAAGTTTCAAGTAGATAATGTTACATGCTGCTCAAACAACTTATTTTATCCGGTAATTTACCTTCCAGCATTTACAAAACTCTTT
This sequence comes from Cynodonichthys magdalenae, assembly GCA_031762555.1. Classification (NCBI taxonomy): domain Eukaryota; kingdom Metazoa; phylum Chordata; class Actinopteri; order Cyprinodontiformes; family Rivulidae; genus Cynodonichthys; species Cynodonichthys magdalenae. The sequence goes on along the minus strand of JARVJO010048830.1, from coordinate 8,788 downwards.
TTCAATCTAGACAACCAGTAAACTTTCACCTAAGCCAATATTTGTTTGCCTAGATTAGCTAGAAAAGCAAATATATATTAAAAAAAATATTAAAGCTTTGGCTCATTTTCTGCACTAAACCAGGCAGTGTTTTCTTTCTTAAGTCAATAATTCTGTGGTTTTGCTAAAGCCAGCAAGATACTAAAGGAAAATGTCCTTTTTGGTGTATGCAGTTTTGATATGTGATACTTTTTTGTCCCATTATGTCAGCACCTAAAACCTATAATTATTTCTAAAGTAACAGGACTAACTGGTTTCATTGTTGTAGGCTAACAAGCACAAGCTAATTGTCCTTCCCATGTCTTGACTTGCCTAACTAACTTCTGGCTGTAAATTTATCAAAGTAAGTAAAAGAAAGGAAGCAAATAAAATCATTTTTAATATCAAGTATTTGAGTTTAGAACCAAATTGAAAAGAAATAAATAGATAGATTTAAGAAAAAGGAGAGAATATACTTACATGGTTTAGCTAGAAACTTTATAAAGTACAAGAAATACTGTTAGCTAGCTGACAATTATACTAACTTATTACAAAAAAATACTTGACAACTATGTTAATTCTGTTTTACGTGCAGCTGGTTTTAGGTAACTCATATCATATCAGCACATATAAATAAACTGCAAAACATTCTGTATCTTTTTTTTAAACAAACAATATTTACTGCATAATTTTGACATAAGATTTGACTGCAACAATATAACTTCCCCATAGAAGTAACACAGGACAACTGAGGTGAATTCAACAAGAGAATATGTTCTATAGATAACGTCAATGAAAACTAGTATTTGTTAAAAAAAATCCATATCTCCTGTAGCCTTTCATGCTATTTAAAAAAAAGATCATCTTATGTTAAAAAATTAAAACTTGTTTTGGTCAAATCTAAATAAAGAACTGCTGAGTTTTATGTTGCTTGAAAGACGTCATGTGAATGACCCTAAGCTCTTAATTAAATATATGCACAAAGTTGTAGTCAGCTTTGTGTTTTCTGATGTGAGTTGCAGCCATTTTGAATTGGGTTGGCTTCAAATGTTTGTTAGTTGTAGAAGTTATTTTCATCCAAGGATTTTTTTCCTGTATGTATCAGTCAGATTGATGCTGTGGTTCATGAAATATTTTGATAACAAGCAGACACAAACATGGGCAAAAACAGTTACAATGACAATATTGTGTTTGGTTTGAGCGTTTTTGGAAGTGTCAGAGCTAACAGACATGCTCAAGTCAACATACCACATAGCCTTGTTTAGTTATTATTCATGTGCCAAATGTAGATTCATGCCTTTAAGTAAAACCCTGAAACCAGCTTGGTAACTGTTTACATTTCTGTGAGTGACAGAGACAAAAAACTGACTAAAATATAGGTGAGTTATGTCACTTTCAGCTCTGTCAGGAGGAGGAAACAGAAAAGTTGTATCTTATACCCCTGAGGTACCTTGGAGCCCATCAGTGGGACAGGCTTTCTGACTGTCTGTCATTGGTTATGTAAGATCCAGCCAAAGGCCTCACAGAACACTGAGCCACTGCATGAGCCTGACAGGACCTGCATGTCTGTCTGAAGCATTTGGCTCCTGAGTGTGGTCAGCATCTTGTCGTGTTGGATTAGCCTGTGTTGGCGTTGGCACGTTTTCTTTGACGGCGATGTCTGTGCCAGTTAAGACAGGCCTGTTTGTGTTTTGGTTTCAGCTATTTTGCACACAAAAAAAATTAAAGAAAAATAATAGAATCCTATTGAATCATAAAGGCATCCAAATCCTTTGGTGCTTTCAACAATACCAATAAAAAAATACAAAAATAAAATAAAAAAGCTGGTGGTTTTAGATTTACTGTAACTAGAAACACCAGTTGTTATCAGCACCAAGCCAGGTCTCAGTCCCAATGAACCAGTTCACCCCCTCTGGCACATAGATGCTCCGGCCATTCTGGATGACCGAACCCTGAAGTTACACTAATGTGCGAAAGGTGAGAATGCATTATGCAGTGGGGTTCGAACCACCGTGCAAACTGATTAGATTGTGATGGCTATGAGCCAGCATATCTGGTGGGTTAAGGAATGTTAGAGGCTGATGATTGTCTCTGTGTCAGATGCTGAGGAGAATATAGAGTCCACATTGTTAGAAAACTAGAGGTTTGGCTGGACCCACTATCTAATCTCATCAAGCTGTTAGAGCTGAGGAATGCTTGAATGTGTTCACACATTTGTCTTCCATGTCAGCAGACTTATTGAGCAATTAATTGTTGTTGCTCGAGTGTGATACATTATTTGGGTGAAAGTGAGCATGAATGCTGATTCAGCATTCATACTTTTGTTTTTCTGTTTATAATTTATTCCCTACATCATTTGCAAACTCTACTTTGCAGAACTTTAATCATTACTAGGTCAAAACATTCAGCCTGAATGGGAACAGTGCCCTTCAACTTTAGAATTTGCAACTTTTATACTTTTAGAAATATTTAGCGTTTATTGATTAATTTTCTGCATATATATGTTGAAATCTCTTCCATTCTTATAAAAGCATTGTTTTTTTAAAACTTACTTTAACATACTTAATCTGTTTTTTCTTTGTTTGTGCAAATTAGCTCTTAGCTATGACTTTGTTAATTTTAGCCACATGGTTTTTGCTACATCTAGTCTTTGGCCACAGTTTGGCTAACAGTAACTTTAGTTTTGAGTTTGTTAATATTAGCTATTAGTAGCGGTTTCACTACATTTAGCTTTTAGCCATGGCTTTGTTCATTTTAGCTTCTAATTTTGATGCATTCAGCCTTTGGTTACAATTTGGATAACATTAGCTTTTAGCTATGATTTTACTTAATTTTGTTTTATGATTTTGCTAACATCTTTTAGTTTTACTATTTTTTTTCTATGATTTGAGTTAATTTTAGCTCCTTATTTGTGATTCTTGCTACAATTGGCTTTTGGCTTTATTTCTGCTAATTTTAGCTTTTACCTATTTTTGCTCAATTTAGCTTGTAGTAGTCAAAATACTAGCATTTAGCTATGACTTTTAACATTTGCTCTTAGCAACTGTTTTACTACATTTAGCTTTCTGCTGTATTTTTGTTAATTTTAGCTCCTGATTTCTGAAAATTTGGGCTTTTGGTTACAAATTGGCTAATGTTGGCTTGATGTTTAATGTTTTGCTATGACTTTGCTAACATTAGCTTTTAGCCATGATTTTGATCAGTTTTGCTTTATAATTTTGCTAACATCTTTTAGCAACTGTTTTACTATTTTTTTGCAATGATTTTGTTAATTTTAGATAGATAGATAGATAGATAGATAGATAGATAGATAGATAGATAGATAGATAGATAGATAGATAGATAGACTTTGTTAATATGCTGAGGAAAATGTTACTGTTTTCTAGTTTTGCCTTTTAGCTTCTGTTTTTTTTATTTTAGCTATTGTTTCACTGATGATTTAAATTTAATTGGGTTAATTGGGTTAAAAATTATTCTTTCCACAAATGTCATCAAAGTCATTCAACAGTCATTTCCTGCTGCATGGAGCGTCATTATTTCAGGCAGAATTGTGTAACAATCTGTGTTCTCCTTGCAGCTTTTATCCAGTCCAGGAAAAATAAGAGTATTATCAGCACTAAGCCTAGACTGGATAAAATCGCACAACATGAATTTATCAACAAGCATTCCAAGTCTGGACATTTAAATTTTATCCAAATCCACAACTTGGACCACAGCTTCCTTATATTTATTTATTTTTTAATTTTTTTGTACCAGAATGCAACTTTAATCAAAACTTACCCACAAGGCACTTGTATGAAAAAAGAAATGTTTTCAACAATGAAAACAGGCGTGTTGTTTAGGAAACTGTTGAAGCAATGAAACACAATTCATAAAATCCTGTTTGAGTAACACAACAGAGCCTAGAAGAGTTTTCAAGGTCATCAGGGATCAAAACACTGCAGTTTATTTATATGAACAGGTTTTACAGCATTTATATGTTGAGTAAATAACCAACACACCTCTCAGAAAGACAAGATGTGCAATCTACCAGAAAGTATCCAGGTTCAACTCTGTTTTCTACCAATATTTAAGATGAGTGTAAACAAAAACGTCTTTACAGGAAGAAGATAAAAAAATATATATTTTTAACGTCCCTCCAAACAAACCTTAAAGAGTCTTAAAACTGTAATATCATAAATCTCATAACAGTTCAAACCATGTTTACTATTTGCAAAAGTAAATACTTGCAGAAGCTAGCTTTAGCACCGATATCATATTTCAGCCAGAAAAGATGCTGGCTGTTTCTAAAGCAGCAGCATTTGCCTAAACCCAAACATGAGTTACATTCAGCTGGCTACACAAAACATAAACTCTAATTCAGTAAACTAAAGGTTGCTCAAAGAGCCGAGATATTTATTGCTAAAAGCTGCTTCACAGAACTTCACTTCTAAAAATTTGTACTTTATCCAGTCTGGGGTTTAATATGGATGCAGAAAGTTGATCCACCTGTAAATAATAAACTGAATGATCAAAATTTGCCTAAATCAACCAGTAATCTGGATTTCTCAAATGTTTTCTCCTTGTTTGCACTGTAGCCTGCAGCCAACTAATTACAAGAATCCTTTGACTTGTCACAGTTTCATCAAGCTTTGTCTGCTTCACGCTATTTGTTTCACAATGGATTTAGTCACACGTCCTTGGCATAACGTACGACAACAGCTGCATGAGTGATTCTTAGAGAGAAAGGGTACGCAACAAAAGCAGAGCCCACAGTGAGTTGGAGCTGAGGTGATAAAAAGCTGCAGGCTGCAGACGCCCAATATTACTCCTCACCTGCGCTTTTACCATTCTGCAGTTTAAAGGAAAAGTTTTTGGGATTTGGAGTGCTTTTGTTTTGGGGAGATTTGTTTTGGAAAGACAGAGCTGAAGAGTGGGCCCGTTTCTGGGAAATGACCCTGCTTTGACCTCTGAGGAAGAGGAGGCGGCACGGGGGGGGGGTTCGCTGAAAGAGGAGGATCGTGGTGCTGTTTTTATACGGTGCCCCCGTCCCGACGAAATGTGTCCCTGTGTTTCTTACAGTAATCTGGGCCCTGTTTTGTCTGAAATTTCCCGCTGAAGCGAGGCCCAAACAACGCTCGTAACAACACTCCCACTTAATCAAACAAAAACAAGGTCAAGATTGAGCTGGATTCACTCCGATGGCCTCTTGGTGGGGAATATTTTGGCTGCAGCTCAGGTTTTGTACAGATGCTGGTGTTTTGAATTTTTTTTAAGTCATTCCTCTAACATTTTCCTGTGTCTTGAAGCTGCCTTATTTGTGGATTATCCTCGCCGCCCCGGCACATCGGGGGAGCTTCAGCTCTCAGCTTACATTACTTCCCTGCCCACGTCAACTTTGCTTCCCGCCTACATCACGTCAGGTCCAGGCTGCGTCGGAATGCTAATCGGCAGATATAACAGATGGGCTGAAACCTCTGCTTCTCCAGGCCAAACCTAATATTTACATTCTGACGAGAGCAATTTCAGAAGATGAGGCCTGGATGTAGTTGTTCACATCTCTGAAGTGTTTGTGTCTTTTTTATTACACACTTGCTGCTTATATTCAGCTATCTCCTGGTAAAAAAAAACAACAACAAAAAAACAGTGCTGGATTCATTTGGATGACATTTAATGCTTCATTAGATTTTGCTGTATGTGGTCAACAAAACAGTAGTGATCCTGAGGACTTTTTTTATTGCACCATGTGCTTTTGGTTACATAATTTGTAAGTAAAAAAGTCAAACAGTGGGTTTGAAAGTCATGCTTTAGGGCAGCACAGCTGGATATTCTAGTTGCTCACTTATAAACACGTCTCTGCCAAGATGATATACATGAGTCAGGTTTTTGTGGAATTAGAGAGAGAAACCAGCTCTAATCTCATCATGCTTTGAGAAACAACAAACATGAGCCGTTGCCAAATGACGCCATGATTGTGCCCGTCTTGGCAGCATTCCCTCACCGGCAGGGTTCTTGTAAGGAGGCAAAAGAAGGGGGGAACAATGGGAGCGTGGGTGCCGTTCGGAGCTTTGGCTGCCAGATCTGCAGACAAAGACTCCTCTGGGCAAGAGTCCAGTCTGGCTTTTAACCGAGGAGAATTGTAAGGGGGGTGGGCGAGAATGTAGGCACACGTCTGACCAAAGCTTTTATGTGAGAACGGGGGGGGCCCTCAACGGACAAGAAGACACAGGGACCGGCTGTTCCTCCGGCATCTGGGATTCTATTCACAAACCAACGGCTCAGATCTTCCAAGTCGCGCGTTTTGGGGAAGTGGAGCTTGCAGGAAGAACAAGTAAAACAGCCTAAATAACAAAATCATGGATCCTCTTCACTCCTCTCAGTGCTCATTGTTCCTTCATCAGTCGTGTAGGACTTCTGCACATTTCACCCACTCCCTTGTTTTCACGGGAAACATCCGCCACAGCCAAGCGAACATTTTGCCCTCAAACTTCCATAATTCATTAACTCAGGCCTGGAAACAAAGTGCTTTCACCTTTGATGCTCGGGAGGGACAGAACTTGGCAGAAGGGAGTGGAGCTTAGACTCACACCCAAAAAAACAGGAAGAGCAATCACCTCCCTTGCTTCCTTATGTGCTCAGAGCAGCAGAAAACCTGCAAATCCTCACAGTTTTTGCTCCACTGCATCACCATCATTTTCAGGTTGGATTTAGTGTTGATTTGCATAACGACAAATGAGTTTCTGAACTCCTGAGCTGAACTGCTTTGGCAATTTCTGGGCTCGCTGTAAACAAATCAAGTCTTATCTTTATTGATCGGGTGTTGACCTGTATTGCTCACACACGCTCAGACAGTCAGTCTGAGACTATATGTGACTCATCTGGCAGTAAATATGAAGTCTACAGGATTCATTTTTTACCGGAGACAGTCGGTGCTGCGACAAAACAGCAGGGTTTGTGTGTAAAACGCGAGCCGAAGGCATCACCACATCAGTTTCCCCCTCAGAAACAGACTGCAGCGCTTGGTGGTCTGTTGCCATGGAGACAGGATACGGACCACGCTGACTCGAGTCGCACACGATGGGGGCAAAGTGACAGTCACCGCTGGGATCAAAACATTGGCGCAGAGCGTAAAATGCAACAAAATGTCAACAGTTTTTAACATGTCTAGCAAAAACCTTCAACACACTTAATCAGGTTTCCACTTCCTTTTTCTTAACAAAAGAATAGCATCAAAATGAGTTCTTGTCAGGTTTGTTTTTTTAAGTTCTTGTTCAAAACATTCAGACAAACTAATTGTGATACTTTGCTTCCAAAAAACAGGAGGCGCAGTAATCTGTGACGAGAAGTAGACTTTGACCAGACTTCTCTTTTTGACAAAAGGCCTTTTCATAAAACTGCTGGAGGCCTTCAGGACACTAAAGAACATGAATCGATCTTAGCTGTTATTAAAGCTGTGGTTTGGAGACAATAAAAGAAAAAAACCCAGATAAATTTTTTCATACTCTTGAAATGGTAATGAAATATTTATGTTGGGCCCTGATGGGAAGATCAGCAAGGTCAGGGGTCAGCCACTGATGCTGAGGATTTGAATAATTCAAAAGCTGGTTTCATTTCTCACGCTGATCAAAACTACAGATCCCTCCGAGCATAAACACACTTTTATGAGTTGTCCACAAACAGCATGGTCATTCATAAAGAGGAGGTGACGGTGGCTTTTAATAGTAAAATAAGCAGTACATTTGTCTGGTTTGTGTTCTCTGGAAGAGTGCGTGTAGACGAAACAACGTGACTGAATTCCATGGAAGTCAAAGCGACGAGCAACTGAGGGTTTTGTCTTTTGAAGGTTTTCACCTTGACTGTCGAGACTGGAGCAGATTTGGAGTTGAGTTAGCATTTGTCTGCAACTCAAAGCTCCATATGTCTTCCTATAACGTGGTTTTAATCATGCAACGCTGACGCGGCGATCGTTGTATTCCAATGCTCACCTCCAGCAGCTTGTTGGGAGCTGCCAAAGCTTCATAAAATTCAGGATGAAGTCAAACTTTCCGCTTACTAAGGAAAAATCTGCCAATTCTTGTTGTTAAAAGTCTCTTGGCTCTTGTGTGAGTGTGTATATGGGCCTGTAAGCATGGGAGCAGGTGTGCAACTTCTCTTTGAATATTTCTGAATACGGCCTTTTGTGTGTTTCAGTCACCAAAGCCAAGCTAGGCTACATTTACATGACCACAGTCACTAAAGAACTTGTACCCAGATGAAAAAAAAAACAGTTGGAAACTCTAAGGTTTATTATCTTGTAATGTGAGGAAGAAAGAAGATAATCAGGCTGTGATTCTTCAATTAGCTTAGCTTAGCCTAAAATGTAAAACAAGTTAAAGCTACTGGCTTGGTCCAAAGTGTGAGTTTTTTTTTGTTCTAATAAACAATATTTTGTACATCTTTTGCAGAAAACACCAGAAAATTGCAGTTTCTAGTTACTTAAAACTAAAAAGACAATTTTTAATCACACGGAAAAGTGTTGATTCATATTCTTTACGTTGAAATGATCATTTCTTGCTCTCTGTCCTATTTCTCCACACAGAATTGGGAAAAGGGGCCTTTGTTTACTCTGCCACATCTACGTGGAATATGTTGCAAAAGACTGTAAATTAACTGAACCTAATGAGCACCTTTAAGTCCATCCATCATCTGTACCCATTTCTTCCTTTAAGGGTCACGAGGGTCACTGGTGCCCATATCCAGCCGTCACAGTGCGAGGGGCGGGGTACACCCTGGACAGGTCACAAGTCCATCA
>JARVJO010048535.1:0-21360 GCA_031762555.1 Cynodonichthys magdalenae | reverse complement strand
GCGCATTAGAGGAAGTTTATTCGAATCAGGCCGTTTCCATTCAGCTTTTCTGATGCAAAATTTCAAAATGCGAATTAGGAAACGTTGATGGAAACACGGCTATTGTTCTGGTAAGTTGCAAGCAGTTAAAGGGTGTTGTACAAATAATTTGAATTGCTTTAATAACAGTTTTATGATTTGAATCATTTATTTACAGTGTGAAGCTTTTCTCAGAGCAGTGTTTTTGGGGCTTCTGAAAGTACATTTTTAAAGCTTTGTGTAGATGAAAACAATTTATTTGGGTGTTATTTGGTTGCAACTTTTTAAATGATTCAATACATAATCAAACATGAAAAAGCAACTATTAATTTGATTCTGTCTGTCCAGTTTGCCTGTATGTTGTACCAGTCAGCTATTCACACACACATATATATTATATCTATATCTATATATATATATATATATATATATATATATATATATATATATATACTTTCAAACACAAAAAAGCCCTCATATTAGAATTTTCTAATATTTTCAAACAGTGTGATGTTCACAAGTCCAAACATGAGTAGAGTAATAAAACTAAAAGTTGACAATGTAAAAGTGTTTTTACAATTTAATACAAAGTTAACTTTTAGAAAAGTCCTGGGTGGTTGGGCTGCATGGAGGGGTTAATATTGTGTTGTCTCCTCTGTCACACAGAATTAGTCACAAGAAAACATGTAAATATTACGTTTTTACATGCCATGATCTTTATGGCTGGATATGTGGTTCTGTTGGGACGACCACCTCCTTTGGATAGAGGTAAGGGAAACACTGGAATAGTATATGTAGTGGATGGGAACAAAGGTGACATAAAAATCTCTTTATTCTGGCTTTTTCCCTCACAATCCAATGTGGGCAGCATTCAATTCTGAAAGTGTCAAATATTAGTGATTTTATTTTTTGCAGCATCAAGGAGTTGTTGAAAAATATATTTTATTTATGGAAGAGCAGCATGTGAGTAGAAAACATGAATAGCAGCATAACAGCTTAGCACTGTCTCACAGTAAGATGACTGTGGTGTGAGCTTTGATGAAGGTCTTTGTTTTTGCCAACTACCCTCACTTCCTCGTTCAATGTCTCAACTTTTCTGTGATGATAACACTGGTCAACATATAAAAAAATGTCTGTTTTTTCAGCTGACTAGTAATATTTTGATTAGCTGAATCCAAAAATCACATAATTTTTGCTCCAAGTTTTGAGCCATAGGCAAATCTTGATTCTGTTTACATGCATTTATTTCATTTCAATTTTACTAATTTCACGTTCTAGAAATAAAATTACTTACTTATTCAGCCTGCAAGTTGTTGTGTGATGTTATCAATTGTGAAATGTAATTTACTTAATTCGGCACCAGTGACCCCCGTGACCCTGAAAGGAAGAAACTGGTATAGATAATGGATAGATGGATAGTAAAACCTTTGCAACTCTCTAGTGTGTTTTTTAACCTGTTTCTTCTCTCAACTAGGATTAAAGAGCTGGGTGGGTTCCTGCTCCAGCTGAAGGAGAGAAGCCTCAATGTACTTGTTTGCTTTTTGTTCTGTGTCCAAATATGTCTTTTGTAATAAAAAAAGAACATAAATTAATATAAACTGAACTGTTGTTTTGTTTTTCAGCTACAACAACATTTATAAAAGACAAATACCAACAATGTTACCTACAGACTCAGGAAAACACTGGTCCAACCAGACTGCAACGGTCATTAACTGGAAAACAAAAATGAAAAAGAGACACTCCAGGAAGTACAGAGTCAAGAAATATTTAGATAACTTTGGGACTGGTTTATGCAAAGAAGGAAGTTGGTGATGAGCTACAGCATTGTGGAATATACACAACTCTTCTTACAGTCAGCTTAGAATGACTGCATGTCAGCTGATGTTTGTCCATCAAGTGTAAAAGTGAGGTTTTAGGTGGAGCAATTATAGGTTACTGTTCCCAATATAACTAAAATCACAAACACAACAGCAGATTGATGCACATCATACTGTATTACTCTCCATAAGGCCTTGTGCTTTTTTTGAGTATTAACAGGAATTCACACCCTCAATTGAAATGTTCTGATCAACAGTCTGACAGGAATGTGGTCATTTCTGTTTGTCTGGTTCCTACATCCAGCTTCTGTTGAACAGATGCATTGATCAACATTTTGTCAAAACACTGACATTAATTACTACAGCTTTGTCCTAAAAGGAAAACAACTTCTGAAAAAAATTGACTTAGAAACAGACATTTTATAATATCTGGGATTGGGTGATTTTTGTTTTACAACTTCTGTCTGTTTGAGCTCAGGTTGCATCAGGAAGGACATCTGGAAATAAAACAACTGCCAGAAATATTCATGATTGTTCACTTACTGAGGCAACCCCTGCAGAACCAAAATAACCTTATATTTTAAGAAAACGTTTTGATTCATTAAGACTGTTTCATGTGACAGAATTTATTTTTATTTAATGACATTCTGTAAATATGTTGCAAGTGACAAATTTTAGTTTTTATGGTAGTGTTAGAACTTCCTTCTGTTCACAAGGATGTTAGATATATTAAAAAACAGAAAGGCAAGGCAACATTCTTGTAAGGCAAGTAATCAAGTTGTTTATCCTGAGGCTGTAGAGGTGAGAACTTTGTTTCCAACTTTCAGTTGGTGGTTGTTGCTCTGGTTAGACTGGTTGGTCTTTGTCCTGAGGCCTGAAGAACAAAACAAGATTTGTGTCTCAGCAGGTAACTTCAGGTTAAGGTGTGTATTTTCATAACACAATACATTATTTAATTCTCTGATTATTTATGATTTAGTAGCAGTTTAGATTTTAATATAACAATGTTAAAATAAATGTCACTGTGCTTCCTGTCAACCAATCACCATCCATCAATTCAATAGTATAGAAAATATTATTTAAGAGCATCTAAGCCGAAAAGCAGAAATAACAGAATTGTAGGTCGTTTGTGAAAGAAGGAATACTAACCAATCACCTCTTTTTATTATATTTTAAGTCAATTTATTTTTTAAAGTCCTTCAGATCTCTTCAGTGGAACAAAGCGCTGCATCATGCAGCACAATCAAACAAATTACAACTAATTCATTAACACAAAAAATAAGAGATAAAAATTAATCCAAGAGAAAAAAACAATAAGACCATCAAAATCAACACCAGACAGGTGACTAAAGCGATAAAATAAAAATGCGTTTTAAATGAAGATTTAAAATCAGTTAAGCTGAAAGTCTGTTTGATGTGTAAAGTTTAATTTTTGCTACAATCACAATTCTACAAATTTGATTTACAAAACATAATTAAACAAGACAGTGATAGAGAAGTCATTCACACAAAGAAGTTAGTAATATGATGAAAAATGTTTTTCTGATAATCCCAATAGTTAAAGAATGACTTATTTTTCCATATTTGCCTGGATAAATGATGGTAAATAAATAATAGAAATAATTCCTGTCTGCTCTTTTACTTCTGCACTACTAGTGCCCTCTAGTGGACTAAATTTTGTTGTCTTAAACATCCATCCATCCATCCATTCATCCATCCATCCATTATCTGTACCCATTTCACGGGGGTCACTGGTGCCCATATTCAGCCGTCACAGTGCGAGGGGCGGGGTACACCCTGGACAGGTCGCAAGTCTATCACACTGTGACACAATGAGACTCTCATTTGTCCCTATGTGTCCCTGTGACAGTAACAGGGACACATAGGGACAAATGACACAGACAACCATTCACTCTCTCACTCAAACCTAGGGACAACTTAGAGTTACTAATTAACCTAACAGTCATGTTTTTGGTCTGTGGGAGGAAACCTGAGTACCCGGAGTGAACCCACGCATGCACGGAGAGAACATGCAAATTTTATCCAGAAAGATCCCCAGTATTAAAAAATGTTTGTGAGCTAAATTTATCAGTATTTTGAAAAACAGTAGTTTTACATTAGGCCAATATAGCAGACAATTTAAACTTTTGTGTGAATATTTCTGGGACCAATACTCCACACAGCTTTCTTTTAAGTTTGAAATAACTAATTACAGCAAACCCTTTAGAAATCATGTGTTTATACCTAAAATAGCAAGATAAGGACAACTTGCACATACGGATTTTTTTTCAATGTCAAATTTTTCTTATTCATTCATTAATTTTTTCTCATGAATAAAATATTTTTACTTGTTCAAAAACAATGTTTTCTTTTACATTTATGAGATTATACTTATCTTAAATAGTTAGAACAAATTCAAAATGGAAACCAAGCTAAAAGCCTGGGACTCAGGAATTAAACAGTCAAACCTGCATCTGACATTTTGTGAAACAGACTAATAATTAACCAAACCAGTTTTGACCTGACACACCTTTAAAGAAGGAAACAGATATTTGTTTGTTTCATCTTTTCTACACAAACTGGATGATCCAGTATGAAACTATGAGGAAACTGAAGGTGTTCTTGAGAACTGATGTTTTCTCTTTCTGAGAGCTGCTAACTGTTGGTGAAGTGACGTGAAGAGTTGTCAGAGTATCGGAACATGATCAGCTGAGGAAAGAGAGCTGCTGGGAGCTCATGGTTCTTAGTTTGAGCTTGTTGATGAAGATGTTTGTGGTGTTTGGGATCCTCCTTCACGGTAAGATCAGCTGTTTGTTCTGCTGAAGCTCTTGAGAAAGATGATGTTAGTCTAAAACTTAGGCATGATAGGCAGCAGGAGATCTAAAAATATCTCATGTCTAACTTTAGTTTAAAACTCTGGTCATTTGTAGTCACCATTCTCCTTCCACCCTCTACCTTCCACTTTATTCAGATCAGAGATGTTTAGGTGGACCAGACTTTTGGGTTAGGTCTTTTGAAGTCAGTCTAACCTTTTAATCCGTGAAATGATTCAATCAGTTTTATGAACTCTGACAAAAATCACAGCTGATTTGTCTTCCTGTTTGTGTATTATCAGTTTCCCAGCATGCCCTGGCTGGAGTGGTGGAAGTTAATAAAGGGGCGGAGTCTGTAGTGTTACCCTGCCTCTATAAGGATCAAATACCTGAATTCAACCCTTTAGTCATTTGGACTCAGAACAATCTTAATCCTAAATTTGTCCACCTGAGAAGAAATGAAGAAGATGATCTTGAAGACCAAAACCAGGCTTACAAAAAACGGACATCAATGAGACCTGATGCTCTGGATACTGGAGACTTAAGTCTGACGCTGAGAAAACCCAAACTCTCTGATACTGGAGCCTACACCTGCAGCCTCGGAAACAGAAAAGAAGAATGGAGAGTGACAGAAGTTCAGCTGAAGGTCAAAGGTGAGCAACAAACTCCAACACCTGCCTGTCTGTCCGTCTCTGAGAGATTATTTTTTAAATTTTATTTTAAATATCTAAGACTCAGGTCTGATTCATAAATACATGTAAGAATATCCAGCTGGTCAGCACTCATCAACTTTTATGCAAAAAAAAACTTGTGAAATGCAAAACGTTTATTTTAAGCCACTGTTAGTCACTTCAATTAGTTATTTATTTTTAATTCCTGTAAGAAATAAGAACTTTATAAGAGTTTCTACAGGACAATGCCTCACAATCTATTGACATCCATTGATTTTGTTGACAGTCTTCAATGCATAAAAGAGCTCCAGTGTGCACACATTGTGTAGCTAGCGCCCAATGCAGTAATATAGATCATTGGTTTAGCCTCAGTGGGTTTAATTTAATCTATAAACTAGAATGACATCTGGGGGTGGGCTGTTACAGATTAGGGATTGGTCCACGTTTTATCACATTGTTTGCTTTGCTTTTATTTATTTGTTCAAAAAGAGTAAAATTAATAAAGTTGTAGAAACATGTTGGTCGTTGTTTTCTTCCTCTTCTTATTATTTTTCTTCTTTACAAAACAAATTCTGTATATAAGCCCCTATTTTATCCTTAAAACAGAAAGTTGGCCTAACTCCCTGAGTTTTCATCCATTTTGACCCAAATACTTCTTGTTGATTAGTTTCCTAAATAATTTTAATTGCCATTACGATGACCTTCAATCAGTACCACCTTCTGTTTATTTCTGCCCGTAGACATGTTTTGGTTCTGTCTGAATGTGCATGTGGTGGCTCTCATGGTCTTTGATTATGAAAGATGAGAAAATTGCTGTGAGCACCGTTTATTACTATTTCCAACATTAGTTTTTACTTCTTCTGATTTTATTGTCCGAAATTGTGTTCTTAGATCAACAGGTGGAGGTGAATATCAATGAAGGGGCGGAGTCTGTCATCTTGCCTTGCAGAACAACAGCCCACCTGCCTGAGGACACAACAGTGGCGTGGACTCGTTCTGGACCTAAAATTATTTTTGTTCATGTGTATACAAAGACACAAAATGATAATAACAAAGAGAACAACTTTTGCAACAGCCGCACAGAGATGACCAAAGACCTTCTGACAACTGGAGACCTCAGTCTGACTCTGAAATACCCCACAGACAGAGACACTGGAGACTACATCTGCACCGTCTACAGAGACGAGGACATCCTGAGACAAAAAGTAGTCCTCAAACATTTCAAAGAAGGTCAGTCTGTAAATGTAGGTCAGAGGTCAGGGAAGTGCTTTACAATAAATGTCCTGATGCATCTGAATAATCCAGGTAGAAAAATCTCAAAGAAAAAATAACTAGGCTTCTCTTTAATGAAAAATTTTGATGAAAATAAATTCACAAAGTGGGTAGTGAGAAAATAATATGTTATAACTGTGTCAATAAGATTGCTGAGTTGCCAGAAATCTTTCTGGGTACAGTTTGCATGCTCTCTCTGTGCATGCGTGGGTTTTGTCTGGGTACTCCAGCTTCCTCCCACAGACCAAAAACATGCCTATTAGGCTAATTGGTCATTTCAAATTGTCCCTAGGAGAGAGAGTGAATGGTTGTTTGCCTCATTTGTCTCAATGTGGCACTGAGAAGGACTTGTGACCTGTCCAGGGTGTACCCCGCCTTTTCCACAGTGACCAATGAACATGGGCACCTGTGACCCTTAAAGGAAGAAGTGGGTAAAGATAAAGACTCCCACAAGCCCCTGGGTGTTTGTATTTTGAATACTAGGGCACCCAAATTATTCAGTAGGTTGTCCTGTTGATTGATTAACACTATATTCAACTAACCAAATGGATGTATGGCTTTTCTGTAGTCAATAATGTGCAGCAAGTCTCATGTAACCCACTTAGACACAGCAGCATTTGAATGACCACAGAAACCAGTCAACTCTTATCATTGTTCTGATGTTTCACCTGTGTAGTAAATTACATGTTTTACTGGTAGAAGATTAAAAAATGGTGCAATATGAGACAGTATGCCCAAGCAATGGAGAGCCCATTGTGTGTATGATGCATGTTTAAAGACCTTTCTAACAATTTACAAAGAACATCTAGGTTATGGCTGATTTTTATTTATTTACTTTTTAATGTTGTGGTCCAGGTTTTATTAGACATGGTATTTGGATTACTATAATGTGTTAAGTTGAAAGAGGTTTTCATTATGTGTATCACTAAGTAGGCTGCACATAGAGGGAGAGAGCATACACTGAAATGGGTGAAACAACGCCCCAACATCACTCTAGTTAAATACCTGGTAGTGTTTAAACGTTTAAACTGTTCTTTGTTCATCCACAGAAAAGTTTCCAGCCTGGGCCACAACTTTCCTGGTTTTCCTGTTTTTGCTTCTTGTTTCTGGAGGTGTTTTATTTTATTTTCGGTGGTACTTTATGTCAGGTGAGTCTCTAAAATGACCTTCTCATTTATGCTGAAAGTTACAATCTGTTTCTCTGTGTCACGAAATTCAATCAGTTACAAAAAATGAAATGAAAAACTGAGGAGAATCTTTGATCAGTCAGATCTCAGCAGCTTTACATATTTTTGTCAGAATATTTTTTATGAGTTGAGGAGAAACAGACAGAATCTGAGTCAGTGATTGAGGGTGAAGTGAATTGTTTTAGTTTGTTGAGAGTTAACACCTAAGATCATCATAGAGATGAAGATGAACAGATATCTCTGAACTAATAATTTCATGATGTTTTATGAACACAAAACTTCAGAAAGTTCTCAGGGCTCTTATCTCTTCCACATTTTCTGATATAAAGATTCTTCTCAGTCATTGTTTCATCTGATTGGTTCTTTATTAGTTTCTTAATCCTTCATTGTTAACTGCTCCAAATGTCCTGAAAAAGAAAAAAAAAACATCTTCAATAAAAACTAGCTTCTTCTAGCTTTTTTCAGTAATGAAATGGATGTGAGGTAAGTTTAGGCCAACAAGTTAGTCCTCAAAAAACAAACAAAAAAAAACACCTAAAACTTGTACTGCCTAAAAACCAAGTTTTCCTTCAACATGACACAGAAAAAGGAAACAGTCATGTGACCATCAGAGCTGCTGCTGTCTGTAGAGCTGATCTTCATTCGTGTTCTCTCAGTTTATAAGGTGGAGGTGGAATCAGGAGAGAAGTCTGTCCTGCTGCCCTGCAGAACCACAGTTAATATGCATAAAGATGTTAAAGTGGAGTGGACAGATGATGAAAACAGGAAGGCTCATGTGAACGGCTCAGATCAACCTGAAGAGCAGCACCAGATCTATGAAAAAAGAACAAAGATGAATAAAATCCTGCTGAGATCTGGAGACCTCAGTCTGACTCTGGAACACCCCACAGAGAGAGACAGTGGGACATTCTTCTGCATCGTCTACAGCAGGGACGGAAAAATCCTGATGAAGAAACAAGTTCAGCTGGAAGTCAAAGGTCAGTGTTTTAAATGTGATGATGTATTTTTACAATCAGTTAAAACACACATGGACACAGTTTTAAAGATCCTTCTCACGCATTGTTTCATCTGATTGGTTCTTCATTAATTTTTTTATTCCTTCATTGTTAATGTCCTGATGTATCTCAGTAATCCAGGTAAAAAAAAAAAGAAAGGTTAAGTAGGTCCTCTGGAAAGTACCTGACCAGAGGACCTACTTAACATTTGTTTAACCTTCATTGTTAACTTCTCCAAATGTCCTGATGAAGAAAACACATCTTCAATAAAAATGAGTTTCAGTCATAAAACAGAAGTTAGGTAAGTCTAGGTCAACAAGTTGATCCTCAAAATACTAAAGGAATTTAAAAAAAAAACTGCTAAAACTTGTACTATCTAAAACCTGAGTCCTTCAACATGTCACACAGAGAAAGATGAAACAGTCATGTGACCATCAGAGCTACTGCTGTCTGTGGAGCTGATCTTTTTTCATGTTCTCTCAGTTTATAAGGTGGAGGTGGAATCAGGAAAGAAATCTGTCCTGCTGCCCTGCAGAACCACAGTTAGTCTACCTAAAAATGCTAAAGTAGAGTGGACAGATCATAGAGATGAGAAGGTCCATGTGTTTGAGAATGGCTCCGATCAACCTGAAGAGCAGGACATGTTCTACAGAGACAGAACCAAGATGATTTACGTCTTGCTAAGAACTGCAGACCTCAGTCTGACTCTGGAACAGCCCACAGAGAGAGACAGTGGGACATTCACCTGCACCGTCTACAGTGGTTACGGAAAAATCCTGATGAAGAAACAAGTTCAGCTGGAGGTCAAAGGTCAGTGTTTTAAATGTGATGATGTATTTTTACAATTAGTTGATCACACATATGAACACACACTGGACCTTATGCAAGAACATTTTCATTTTTTTAATATAAATTTTTCATGCTTTAGTTCGTGCAAAGGGTTTGTACGAACATGCCACGTCAGATTCAACAAACGCTTCTCTCGTCAGGAAGTGTGTAAATGAGCAGCGTAAACTGATGAATGCATATTCAGGTGCTCGTGCACGAGGAGAGATTAGCATAATTACCACCCCAAAAACACCATATAAGGTTACGCTTCCTGCACCACATACCAGGAAGTGTTTGTTCATGAAAATGACAGCTAAAAGTTAAGAGAAGAACTTCACGAGTTCAGAGACTGAAGTCCTGCTGTCAGAGATCTAGAAAAGTAAATCAGTCATTTTTAGCAGCGTCAGCTGACATGCTAAAACTGAGAGATGAAATGACGACTGCTGTTAATGTCATGTCTCCTGTGGATCGTATACAGTCACAGAAAAAAAAATCTAAATAATAATCATTTCTCTGCTCCAGTTTTCCTTTGGTCATATATTTTTATGTAAACAACTGTGTTAAATAATGTTCATTTTTTCAGAGGAGCCACACAGATGTGCGAGTCGCGCACCGTCCCCCCTCCACACCCATGCCGTCGCAACTGGTGTCAGATGCGGTTCTGAAGAAAGCTTTTTAAAATGTCTCCAAAATGTGTCTGGCACTTTGGAGAAAATAGCATAGCTGGTGTGCTGAATAAATCTCAACAAAATAAAATTAGATTAAAAAAATAACAATCTATAAATCTATAACATAATCAAAGTTATTGGTAAAGAAAATTCATTTGAATAACAGCAGACTGACTGCATGTAAAATATACCACAGGTCTGGACCACACAAGAATTTTGTTCGTATCTGAAAAAAATCTTAGAATACAAGAAATTTGGTGAATGATAAGTTCTCCTAAATCACTTGTAAGCACAACTTAAGAACAAATCTGTTCATAAGACTGGTTCTTGCATGAGGCCCACTGTCCCCACAGATTAACATGTTTTCCAGTGTTAGCAGATACTCTGGTTTCAGATGAAGAACATCAGAGACCTGCTTTTGTCTTGTTAAGAAACAAAATTAACTTTTTCCTCGTTAACGAGTTTGTTAGATTGGAAGGATTACCTGAGACAACTTTGAGAGAAATTAATACAATATTTGTTACAATTGTCAGAGTTATTACATAAGAAAATCCACAAGAGCAGATTTTCAAATCTGGAGACGGATACTTCCCTTCTGTAATAGTCAGTGGTCAGCAAGAGTCTAACGATGCTTTGATTCATTCTATATTTATAGTAAAGACCTGGTTACATAAGTTTTGTATCCGTCAAGAATTAGGCAGTACATTTGTGCCACGTCTACCTCTGTGATGTTTGCTTATTATGTGACAGATACTGGAAGCCTCTGCTGACAAACAGACAAACACCCTATGATCTTTAATGCATTAAAATAATAATTACACTAATAAAAGAACCATGATCAATATACTACACGTGACAAAATGATTAAAAACTCGTCTGTCTGTAGAGCTGATTTCTCTGTTTTTCACTCAGCCTGTCAGGTGGAGTTTGAAGAGGGGGCGGAGTCTGTCCTGCTGCCCTACAGAACATCTAATCTGCCAGAAGAGGCTGAAGTGGAGTGGGTGGACAGCAAGTACAGGAAGGTTCATGTGCTTGAGAACGGCTCTGATCAACCTGAAAAACAGAACCAGATCTACAGAAACAGAACAAGGATGAATAAAAACCTACAGAGAACTGGAGACCTCAGTTTGACTCTGAAACACCCCACAGAGGGGGACAGTGGGACATTTACCTGCACCATCTTTGGCAGCGACGGAAACATCCTGAGGAGTAAAGAAGTTCAGCTGAAGGTCAAAGGTCAGTGTTTTAAATGTGATGATGTATTTTTACAATCAGCTGATTATTAGTGATAAATCCTGATCACAGTTTTAGTAGAAGCTGACACATCAGAATGAGTAAAAACCTTGGACAAATAGTCAACACAATGGTGTACACATACGAACACACTGTCTCCACAGATTAACAAGTTTTCAAGTGTTCACAGATATTCTTGTTCAATGAGAAACATCTGGATTCATTATGGATCATTATAATGGTGAAAATGAAGCAAAAAAGAATTGTACATTAACTGGATTTAGTTTGGTTTCATTATGTGACATGTTTCATTTTTCTCTCCAGTTGTGGAATCTGTTAGACAGAAAGTCAGACAGACACTTTAGGCCTGCGTTACACATCAAGATATTTGTGCTGAATTCTTGCCAGATTTTGTCCTTCCGACAATGCAAAAGATGTCCAGGTTATCATGATGGCTCTAAAGATAATCATAGCAGATATTCCTGCTGTGTGTGGGGAGTTCAGAGTGATCTACTCGGCTCTGAAGGACGTCGGGATCGCTCTGACCTCAAATTGGGGATATTAAACAAGTTTGAATTTTTTGGCCCGATATCACAGCGTGTGTGGCGTTCATTCAAGGAGCAATGAGCTGCAGCCTGTTGAATATGACATGTTGCCAATCAAAAAGTGAGGTAACATGAACATGAAAAGGAACCCAAAATAATCAATAAAATAATAAAATAATCTAAAATTCTTGCAAGATTTCAAGAAGTCTCGCTTGATTTCAGTTCTGACATCTGAAAGTTCATGAATGAAATGTCTTTTCATGTGTGGTGTGTTGTCTCTGTACACCACACACTGTAGGACCAAACCTGGTCTATCCATGACTTTTTATCCTTTAGTCTCTCAGTCTTTGAAAATCGTCCGACTGTTTTAAAATCTTGCTGTGTGACACAGGCCTTACTGGGTGTTTCTTCATGTCTGAATTTTAAATGGTAAATGGACTGAACTTATATAGCGCTTTATCAAGTCCCTCAAAGACCCCAAAGCACTTTACACTTACAGTCACTCATCCATTCACACACTGATGATGGCAAACTACACTGTAGCCACAGCTGCCCTGGGGCGCACTGACAGAGGTAGGGCTGCCATGCACCAGCGCCACCAGACCCTCTGACCACCATCAGTAGGCAAGGCAGGTGAAGTGTCTTGCCCAAGGACACAACGACTGAGACAGCTGGAACGGGGGATCAAACCGGTGACCTTCCGGTCCCAGGACAACTCCCCTAACCACTCCGCCACAGCCGCCCCATTTAGAAGGACCTTCTTTTAGTCTAAGTGACTGTTTTTCAGACTGACAATTTTTTTCTCTCTGTCTGTATAATTGAATGTCTGTATGTCTAAATATCTCTGTTTGTCTAACTGCCTCTTGTCTCCTCTGCAGGAAGAGTCCAGGTCCAGCATCCATCAGAGGTCACCAGTCTTCTTCCAGATCATCAATCAGTCTGATCTGTTTGTTGATCCAACTTTAACTATTGATTCAATCTGACATTGGACCAGAGAAAATCTCAGTGATGGAGCAGATAGATGAAAACATAATTTTGGTTCTTGTCCAAACACTCAGTATAGATCAATGCTGATTAGTATTGTTAAATATTGATCAGTATTGATCAGTAAATCCATAACTGCAACAAGCATGTTGAATAAATATGAATGTTCACTTTCTTCATAAACTCAGTTTCTGATCTTCACATGATGTGAACCTCCTAACTCTCAATTCAGCAGGTCCAAAACACAACAAGCCTACTTTTACCTGGAAAATAAACAACTGAACAATTTAACATTTATTATTAATATTTTGTAATGTTTACATCATATAGGGACCAGTCAGAACAATTAAAGTAAATCATGTAAAGTGGAGAACTATTTCAAAGTTAAGGTTTTTCTGTCTTTCTAATGACCCTCGAGACTAAAAATAACACAATTTAAAGTGTGAGCTCAGATGTTTGTTCCTCTTTTTTTCTTTTCTGTACATTTGAACATGAATATAGTGCTGGTTTTTTTACCTTTGCACTAGAGGTGCACCGTTTGCAGTTTTCTGGCCGATCTTTAAATAGTCTGACCTGCTGATACAGATGTTTTAAATAATTGACACTGTCAGGTGTTATAAGGTCACAAAACACCTTCAATTATCTAATTTTATTTTATTGAAAAACATTGAACAAAACCCTTGTGTGACGGAGCATCTCTGCTCCTGCAGACTTTGGTTTAAACCACAGTTCCAACACAGATTAGTTTACACCATGTCATCCTCAGATTCCTCTTTCAGTTAGTTTGCATCTGATTAGTAAAATTCATTATCATGTCCTTTTTCCCTGACCAGCTTAGAACAACTGAGGGTCCACACTTGGGGGTCCAGTTCAGGAAAAACATACTTTTCTACTTGCCACAGTTGTTGAAATTAGACAGCTGCTTCCCTCATTGCATGATAGAAGCAGGTGGGATGTTTTCATTTTATTCCAACGTCGAGTGATTTTGTTAATTGATTTATGGTTATTTATTATTATTATTATTTTGGTTTGTTAATGATTGGGAGAGAGTAAACTGAACCGTTAACTTTGTATTTGTTTTGTGTTGAAACCAATTGATTTTTCTGGAAATACATGTACAATTGTTTACTGGGGAAAAAATTGAGGAAATGGGGTGGGAGGGGCTATAGATCAGAGTTGCTGCCTGTCACTGAGAAGGTTGGGAGTGAATGAGTGAGGTGGTTGTAGAGTTAAATAAAGGGAGTGTGTTTTTCTTAAGTCAATTGTAAAGACAAGTGTTCTTCACTGTGGAGAACAAAATTAATTCCAGATGAGCTGGAATTTTCTTGCCAGTGGATTTTTGGGGAGGATGTTTTGAATTGTACATGGCAATGTTGGTCTGAAGAAGAACCCTGCTGCAACTTGAAACAATTCAAACTTGTTTAAACTGGACATTAGGTAGTGCTCACAGCAGAGCAGAAGGGGACAGTGGTTGATTTTCAGACCTTTGTGGAGGTAGATGAGAAGCTGATCTTTTCCACCGATTCTATCAAAAAGTCACAGATCTACAATCTCCCAAAATTAGGGAAATCTGCTGATCTAATGGTGCACTCCTACTTTGTACATTTTCACTCATATTGTCTGGTTTGTGTTATATCTGTTATGGAAAATCCATTTTTTTCTCTCTAAATATTGTACCTGTTGAAGATTTCTAGCTTCACAAACTTTCTATTGTTAATTTATTTTTTTTATTGTGCAGTTTTTTTTTTCACAACAGTGTACATGGCCATTTTCATTTGATTCAAGATGACACTGAGAATCAACTTTGTCCAATAAAAAACGTTTATCACGCTTGAAATGTCAGCGGTGCAAATAAAAGATGAACTAGTGAAATCCTGCAGCATCTCTTTGTGTCACTGTCTTTGCTGTTTCCCTGTGTATGTAATAAACACAGCAAACAATTTTTAGGTTGTGCATTTATCACAAGTTAGAGTGAATTTATATGTTTCTCCAAATGCTGACAGTTTTTTAAGAAAAAAAAAATTCACCAAGTCAAAAGAAAAAAGTAAACACTTTGATAATGAAAGATGTAAGAAAAGACTTCAAATCTGTTGGAACCAAAAAATAAAAAGTTCTATTAACTTTAACACAGTTTTCAGATTAGAATCACCAACGAACATTTAGTTCCAACATTGTCAGTAGAAACTGCACAAAATACAAACTAAGTTTTACCTATTTTTACTGTAAAGTTAGAAATTACAGAAAGTATTTGAGTGACTAAAAAAACTATTTGGCAAATGTAGCCACTTTGCGCTTGCTCTATATTATTTTTATGTAATTAGTTATTCTTAAGAAAATAATTCTTCTCACTCTGAATGCTGCTGATATATTAATCCCAGATCAAATGACAGAGTTCAGATTAGGTAAAACATCATTACAGTTTGTTGAAACTTTATATGCTTGTTGCAATTTTAGGCTTTTATTTTATTAAAAAAAAAATTCATGTTGACTGACTTATTGGTAAACACGGAGTAGCGATCTATAATATTAGTCATGTTTCTGTTTTACGAGCTGGTTTGAATTCAGCACAGCTTTGATCAGAAAGTGCGCACACCTGTCTGCAATAAGCCAATTAACTGTTTCAAGAATACCAACGCTTTTGTAGTTTTTTTATTTCTTTTTGTGGTGTTTCTTCTGTAAACAGAATTCCAGTCCATGAACTCGACATCCGGTTTGGAGAAACCAGAATTACAGTAACAATGAAGCGACAGTTTTTAAAATAAAGACGGGTTCTGTTCGGTATCTGATGCTGAGATGGTTCTTTCTGCCGGACTGCATGACCGAGTCCAGGTCCAGGACAGGATCTGCTTTAAAGAAAATGAGTG
Organism: Cynodonichthys magdalenae; assembly: GCA_031762555.1. Classification (NCBI taxonomy): domain Eukaryota; kingdom Metazoa; phylum Chordata; class Actinopteri; order Cyprinodontiformes; family Rivulidae; genus Cynodonichthys; species Cynodonichthys magdalenae. The sequence goes on along the minus strand of JARVJO010048535.1, from coordinate 5,465 downwards.
AGTGTCTGTTTTCACTCTGGAAGTTTCATTTTTAAAAAATTACATACATACTGTGCTTACGTTTTTCTTTTGACTTGGTGCAGTTTTTTTTCCTTAAACTGTCTTCATTTGGAGAAACATTTAAATTCACTCTAACTTGTACCCTACAAATTAAAGGCTCTCATTGGTTGAGACGTGTGATGATGACCATCTATAGCCAATAGTGATCAAAATCAAGCCTCCCATAACCTCTGGGTTTTTGTGTGTGTGTCAGTAACCAGTAAGCAACGAACTTAAAAGTAAAGATAAAAGCAACAGTTGTCATAATGTATCAACTGCATTAGTGCAATAGTAGCACATAAATATGCCCAGCACTAATTATTTTGTCTCAATTATACTGTTTCAAAAATACAGGTTTATTTAAAATAAATTATCACTTATTTAAACCTTTAACTTGGCCCACATTTCATTTTTAAGTTGTTATAATTGTGTGTATTCTGTGTAGAGCCATGATTCCTGAATAAAGTTTCCGTAGAAAAACATCTGTGAAGCTCTTAGAGGTCAAAGATCATGTAGCTGTTGCAATATTAAAATATTTGTGAGTCCCACTGTTTGAACATGTCCTTATTCAAATGTGAATTTCTGTTCATCATCATGATTTTAGACACCACTGTCCGTATCAGTGTCTGAGACAGTAGACATCTGTGAGGAAGAGAGGGACACAAAAACATGTCAGACTGATATCATTAAACAAACTGAATCTTTATGTTGTCAAATCCTTACATCCCCATTCACTCTACCCAGTAGAAAAACACTGTCCGTAACAATGATCCCTAATCTATATGACGCAGAACATGCATTATGACAGGACATTTAATTGTTCGCCAACCTGCACTTAGGACATACTGTTTGCCGACTGAGTTTGGTTTATTTCTGTTCTGGTTCTGTTTTGTTTTGTTTTTGTGGTAAATAAAAATTAAAAATACAATTAAAAATATTAAACTGAAGTAGGAATTATTGCATTTGTAACAGAACAAATACACAAAATTAGGCAATTATAAGGCTTCTCAGAAAAAAACACAAAAAGGTTTAGCAACACAAAAAGCATTCATTATTTGGACTTGCCTGGTTAAATAACTTAAAGTAAAGAATGTAAAATTGTGTCAGATGTTTAAAAAGGATTGTCTTATCTGAACTGATAGGTGCATAAGCACAAACAATCAGAACCTTCCCTCCAGCTGCATAAAGCTGCAGAGAGGCAACACTCTCATCCACCGGAGTGAACTCCAACACCGAGGCACACAGCCGGGGGCTTGTGAGTATCCCCACACCCACCCGTCGCCTCTTTCACTGGGCAACTCCAGAGTAGGAGAGAGTCCAGCCCTTCTCCAGGAGTTGGGTTCCAGAGCCCAAGCTATGAGTTGAGGTGAGTCCAACTCTAGCTGGTAGTGCTCATCCTCACCCACAAGCTCCAGCTCCTTACCCGCAGGTTTTTATTTTTAGATTATAATTGTGTGGATTTTGTGTAGCATCATGATTCCTGAAGAAAGTCAGAAAAGTTTCTTTAGCAAAACTTCTCTGAAGCTCTTAGAAGCTCCCCGCTGCTCCACTTGGGTGTTTTGTCACGTTTGATGGGTCAAATGCAGAGCACAAATTTCAACATTGCATGGGAACATGCATCAATGAAAAATAACCTACCTTAACCTTGTTCTGGTTTTAGATGTAGTACAGATGGGAAAGACTTGACGCCATAAAATGTCTCAAAGTTTTACATTCATAAGATAAAACAGATGATTCAACGTTTGGTTTCAGTTTAGTTTATTTTTAATTTAGTTTATTCAGTTTATTCATTTAATTTAAAAACAAAGCTAATTTTGTGTACAAAAAAAAAAAAATACAAATAACCAAAAAAAATAAAATGAAAGGCAGCAGAAAGATGGAAAAAAAATCTTATAACATCTGCAGCTTTTTTCCATAAAAAAATTCAAACAATAATGATCAAAAGAAAAAAAAAAGAAAAAATAAACATTAAATATTTCTCTGACAATTGTTAAGGATACACAATATATTTCATATTTCTTCAACAAACCATATTTTACAGTTCTCCTAAACCTATACATTGATGCTGCACTTTTGACATCATTCTACAGATTATTCCACAATTTTATTCCTTGCACTGAGGTACATCGTGACTTCAAACTAGTTCAAATTTTAGGTTTTATAAACACATCTATCCCTTTAAAATTGTAGCAACTCTGTCTCTTAACAAAACTTGTTTGGATGTTCAAAGGTAATATATATTTTTTAGCCCTATACATGATCTGCAAAATGTTGTAATTGACCAACTCATAAAATTTCAATAATTTCAATTGACAAAACAATGTGTTTGATGGATAACCATAATGTTTTCTAGTGATAATTCTTATAGCTCTTTTTTGCAAAACAAAAACAGGATTTGTAAATGTCTTACACGCTTTCCCCCAGACCTCCATACAGTTACTTTGTATTATGTAGTTATTTCAGTCACTATGTAATTTTTTTCCTGTACTAGCAGATTTCTTTTTTGTTGTTCTAAAGGACAGAAAGATTAATGGCAAGATTATTTAAAAACACATCAACACGCAGCAATTTTAAAAAGTTGATAAAACAGCGTGTATCCCCTCAGCTTCAAAGCAAACCTGCACCTGTTGTCTTGTGTTTTTTTTTAAATCTATGTTGAATTCATAAATCCAAAACTTGAGATGAACAAATCTGGTAAATAACAAAACTTTAAAAACATTTTAAAAGGAAAAGAAATTGCTATAAATTAATGATTTGATGATATTTCTATTCTTTTAGAAGTTATTCTACACTGTATGCTGTGATTCTGATTTGGGAAACATTCAAAACATTCATAGACTGCAAGTTCTGTCTTTTTCAATCATTTAAAGTACAAAATATAATGTGAAATTTAATATTTGATTTACAAAAAGGATTAATATTTTACATAAAATCTCAATTTTAAAAAAGAGTAAAGCATTCTCCACATTCTTTCTAACAAACATAAGCATGGCTGAAAAATGCTCTATTTCATTCATTTTAAAAAGGCACAAATAAAATAATTTCCAGCAGATATGTTGTACATGTGAAATGTTTCAAGTCAATCATTTACAGACAAAAGCATAAAATTTGAGTTGCAGTCATACATTTATTAATTTTAGTAGTAATGCTCTGTGAGAACTGTTGTAAAATTTAAATAATTTAATTTGTTTAAGGGATATTCACCCACAGTTTTCTACCCGTTTGAGCCTGCTATAAAAACACACAGAAGAGACAGAACCAATTGATTTCAGATAAGATTATGGATAATAATAGTTTCAGTTGATAGTGAATGACTCTTTGAGACTTTCTTTTGCCTGATCTTCTGCAATATTTTTCCAGGAATCAGGAATGTCAGCAGGCTCTGCATCACATGCTTCAGCAAACTCCTTGTTGAAATTTGTCATCACATATTTCCAGTAATCTGAAGCCTGAAGACTAACATCTGGACGAATATCCCAGTCTGGATATATTTTCCTATATTCTTTGTAAGGATGGAATTCACCCTCTGTTTCACTACAGTGAAAGCAGCGGCTACTGATAACAGAGGAAGAACAAATGTCAGTGATAAGTTTCTTTGAGTCAGTCCATCTGGATCCACCGATCCCCTCTGGTCGATGCAGTGAAGCGAAGTGTTCAGTGTGGTCTTTTCCTCCTGCCTCACAGGGAACTTTACAGAACGGACACTGTTTGCCACAACCAATCACTCTGATGAAAAGTTCATTCTGAGGGTTCATCTGAAGATGTTGGAGTTTAGTTTCAAAGGTTGTGTTTTTAAACTTCTCTCTCAGAGTTTCTTTCATGTCCTTCACAGACTCTGTGAGCCAGAGAGCAAACTGTTCCTGGTCAGCATTGTTCAGGATCATGAAGGCACCAAGAGCATCCTGGGAAATCACCAGTTTATCACCAAGTTCTTTGCAGATATTTTCAACAAATGTCTTCAAACTGTCTGTTGTTTCTTTAGCTGTTTTGATGGCATCATTTATGTTGTCAATGCTCGTCTGAACATGTCTGTCCTCAAACTCACTTATAGAGACTTTAGAGAAATGATCCTTTATTCTGTCAGATATCCAGGATTTTACATAACTTTCATAGGAACAACAGTAGATTAGAAAACTGCTGAAGTTATTTTTTGAAAGTAGATCCAGTAAAATTGAATACTGGAAGGCCTTTGGTGTGCAGAACTCCCATCTTTTCAACATCTCATCAACTATATTAGGACCCAGAGATCGATTGACAAAGTCTTCAACAGCAGGTTTCAGACATTTGTTGGTGAATTCTTCAGCTTTCTTCTGGCACTGGTTCTGTTTAAGGAACAAATCTTTAAAATCAGCACAGAACTTCTCCTTGTGTTTCTGCAGACAGCTGTAGGAATTATTTTCTAGTAGGAAATCTTCATGCATTTTCTGAAACTCTCTGGCTGCAAATCCACAGATGTGCTGTTTTAGAGGAACTTCAAATGCAATTTTTGATTTAACACCAGCATTGTTCAGCTTTTCATCAATGATATGAAGGATCTCCTGGATGTAAGTATCATGGTAATTGTTTTTTCTCTTCTTTTTGTCAAACACAAAGTCAGAGCAAGTAGCTATGATGGTATCAGCAATTTGTTGTCTTTTCTTTGTAGAATTTTTATACTTCAACAATTTTTTTAATTTGTTTAAAGTTTTGTTGACTCTTCCTTGAGCCTTGTATTTAAAAGGCTGCAGCCCACACTCCATGAGTGGTTTCTCACTCAACAGTTCAGATGCATGACTCCCCATCTGTGACATATTTATTCTCAAATGATAAGACACACTGGTGAAGATATCTGAATGCTTCTGGGCAGTGAAAGTCAGGGTTTTCAGTGTTTTAGTCCACATCCGGTTAAATTCTTTGTTCAGCTCTGAATCAGTCATTTCAACTTTTTTCTTCCTGCATTCATCAATTAATGCACAAACTGCTTTTTCTATTTCTATTCTATGATTCTCTCTGATTTCATGAAGTTCTTTCATTCCCTGTTTGTTGTCAGCTGCTGCTGTGAGCTGGTTAATAACAGAACTTTCCTCTTGTCGTCGAAGACTTTTTATACTGATTGAAAAATCTTCTTTGTATCCCACAACCAACTGAACATGACCCTCTTTCTGCTTGAAGTATTCTTCTAGACGATTTAGCAGTTTTGTCTCCCATTCAGTCAGCTCTGTGGCTGCTTCACTTTTCATCTGAGTGATAAATTCTCTGAGGTCAAACAGTTCTGATTTTACAGCAACTGTACAAAAGTTGGAAATTCTCGTTTCTGCATTGGTGACCCAGGTGTACATTCCTTTTCTGAACTCCCACTCCCATTTGTTGAACTCTGAACAGAGCTTCATGTAAGCATCAGCTACCAGACTGTTTCTGAAGCTGAAGATGAAGTTTTCATGTTTGAC
>JARVJO010048500.1:395-21369 GCA_031762555.1 Cynodonichthys magdalenae | reverse complement strand
GTGCTCCAGCAGTCTAAGCCTATAGCAGCAGAAATGAGGAATAATTCATGAAACCTAAGCCTAACTATAGGATTTATACTTCTCAAGTTCCCAAGACTTTTCCAAGTAGGTATTTTTTTTGTTGTGTAGAAAATGCTTATTCAAAAATGGCATGTCTGAATAATAGCAGGACCCACTGGATTTCGGCTCAATTCTTTATTCTCGCCTCTGACTCCAGTCAGGTACAACACAGCATTCAGCACAGGCCTCAGTGTAAGGCCTTGAGCTCGTATCAGAAACAACACAATATACCTCTCAGCAGCCCAGCTGTCCCAAGCTGATCTAACAGAGCCTTCAAAACTAAACTTACAACTCTAATAATGATTGGTAATGAATTGATCGGAACACCGCAAGTATTTATTTGTTAATTTATAATAAAAGTGGTGTCAAATTTTATTTTGTTCTGATTAAATAAGTCCCCTATGATTTTTGGATGTGCTGCATATGTTTTCTATAGTTTGTTTTGTTTTCAAATAAATAATTTAAAGTTTAAAAATACTATTCTGTTGTGGATCAGACTTATAGAGATTATTAAAACCTGAACACAAGTGCTCATGTTAGGAATGCATTGTAAGTTTTTGTATAGCAAGTTTTCAGAAGTATCTGAAGTAAAGAAAACCAGGCTAGATTCAATGTGACAGTAAATTAGTAGTTGTCTTAAAACAATGGCTCACCACAGCTGCTGTTTGTACAGGAAGGTTGCACAACATGATGGCATGGCAAAAAAATGAATGTGTGTTGCTTTATGTGTGTGAAAGCACTGAACCATGTAATGAGTAGTGAAGTCTCTCACTGAGAAAGCTCTTCTATTGCACTATTATTTAATAATCTCCACCCCCTAATGTTGGGGTTTTAGAAACCAGTACACATCTCAAATTAAAGCTGGGGAAAAACTGAACTATGCAGAAATAGAAGCACATTTAAAATACCACAGTGCAGACTTGTTTTCAGTCCTCTAAGTAACAATCCATTCTGCAGCTTTACACATAAGAAGCAATTCTTTAAATAGAATTAAATACAGGGTAATACGAGTTGAAGTGACATTAGTTTTTTATTCAAAATACTTAAATATAAAATCACATAAACAAACCATGAAGAGAGAATTAAAAAAATTGAATCCAGCTTTTAAAATAGCTGAAGGACATGTTTTAAATCCTGAAGTTTTTCTAATATTCTAACCATCTCATATCTGTCATGAATCTAAAATATTGATTTCTACTGTTCGGCAAAACTCTTTGACGTTTAGTGAACTTGTGTAGTGAACAGCGTTTAAGTGTAGCTTTGATGGTGACAAAATGAAGTTCAAATTATGCTTACAGGGTTGCCGCCGGGTAGTAAAAGGTAGTAAATTAAAAGAGCTCAAATTAAAGCAATTGAAAGGTAGTAAAAGGTAACAGACAGAATTTGATTTGGTAGTAAATTTTTGATCAACCCGCAGGGCTTAAAGTTCTCTGTCGCGACAGATTTCCATCATCTGTAAAACCAAAAACAAAACAACTAAAAACAGTAAATACTCGTATTGGTACTCTATATCGGCATGTACCCAAACTGAAATACTCATACTCAGTTTGAGAAAAACTTGTATCGGTGCATCACTACTTGTCTCCTATCTCTAATTTTTTTCTGATTGTATTTGTGTTTCACACACTGTGTCTGTGTGAGAGTGTTTCTCCGTCTTTTCTACTTCTCTCTAGCTGTCTGTCTCTCTTTTCTCTCAGTTCTGTCTCTCTTTTCCTTAACCATCTCACTCCCCACAGCACGCTCTCTCTCAATCTGACAGTAATATTAAATGGTATCAGCTGATGAATGCTGTACTTGCAGAGAGAAAATGTTTTGCCACTTTTCATTAAATTGCAATGTAATTTTTATTTTGGGACCTGTTCACACTGCCATCTGTTGTTTGCATTGCAGTTGGTGATGTTATTTAATTTACTTTAGTTGTTTGATGTTATGCTGATTATTTAGTTTGAGGATTTGACATGTTATCAATATTCTATTTGTTTATATTTTGAAAAGACAAGTCTTCTTGAAATTTGTTTGGAACATTTATGTGTTTGAGGTCTTAGTCAAGACAAAGTCACAGTTACATTTTCAAGCGGGATAAAGTTTTGTCTTTAAGAGATGGACCATTATCTAACTGTACGTGTGTAAGTGCTGTGAATCCACCGCTCCCCCCAAAAAAGGCTGCTGCTCGATTTTGTGTTGGTACTCAAGGATTCTTGTATAAACCCTGTGCTTAGCTCTGGAAACGGTTTTAATTTTAATATTATTTAGCCATCTAAACATCCAAAACTTTGATATGTGCCAAAGAAATCAAACATTTGTCTCATTAAAAGAAAAACATTCAATTACTCAGGGTTCATGCAGGGTCTTAAAAAGTCTAAAAATGTCTAAAATTTGAAAATCTAAATTTTAGGCCTAAAAAAGTCTTAAAAACGCCCAGATTTTCATCCAAGGTCTTAAATTTAATTTTGGCAGATCTTAATTTTTTACTTTCAATCATTCCCAAGAAGCGTTGGCTACGTAAATAAACAGAGTAAAGCACCATAATCAGAGGTTGATGCAATTTGTCTTTATGAAGTGCTAAGCTTGCAACTGGTCTTTGTATGTGGTAAAACTACAAATCCCATGATAACAGTCAAAAAATGGTACAGTTTACTTCTATGTTTTTGACCTCTTTGCCGCTACAACCCCGCGCGTGCTTTTTTCACTTGCCCAAAAAAATGAAGAAGTTCCGTCATGTCCACTGTTTGTTGTTTAAACATGGGGAAATGTGTTTTCAATAAGACTTGGCTTGATATCAATGATTTTTCCACTCGGTTGGAAGTGGACCACAGCAGTCGATATGAAGATCTCCCAGATATGGCCGTTTCATTCAAATAATTTTGTGCTCTTGTATTAAAATTAAATATTGTTTAATAGCTAAATTGATAGCAAAAAAAGGTTTCTATATTAAAATTTCAGAGACCATTTGAATGTTTCTGTTAATGTGTCGGTTTGGTCTTAAATGTCATTTCTAATGGTCTTAAAAGGTCTTGAAAAGGTCTCAAATTTAACTTACTGAAACCTGCATGAACCCTGATTACTTTAACATGTTAGGTTTATTTTTATTTTTTTTGCTGTGGTCTTCATACACGATGGAGTCAATTCTTAGAAACAAAAGTATAATATATGAGTCACTTTTAAAAAAAAATCTGTTGCAAAAAGTTGGTTGTGTGGCTTGGCGATGTGTCCTTGAGGTTAAAGATTTTGTTGGTTTATATTTCAAATCTCACCTGAGAGGATTAAAACAGCTGGTAAATGACCTCCACCAGCAGTTCTTGCCCAAGGACAAATGAAACTGGGGGATCAAACCGGCAACTTACCAGATACAGAATGACTCCCCTAACAACTCTGCCACAGCCACCCATGATAAATTAGTCTATTTTGATGTGAACAAGACAACTGAGAAAAGCATGTGACACAAGCATGTCTCCTCTTCTGCCTGCGACTTAAACGTTGAGCAGCTTCTGCAGACTGTAACCCAACCTGCTCCCAACGTTAAACACTTAGAAACCACAGTGAAGGGTGGAAACGCTTCCTGTCAGGGCAAAAGAACATCTCTGTGAGTGTTTTTACACATTTTGTTTCACATTGTGCCACCCTATGTCTCCTTTCCAGCTACTCTGGGATCTCTTAAGCATTCTCCACTTTAAGCTCTGCTGTGACCCGTTAGTCATGAAAGCTAAAAGTGCTGCTCGCTTGTTGATGTTAGACAGCAGGCCTCCTGGGTTTATGTGTAATGTTGTTTATTTCTGTTCCTAAAAACACTTTGCCATCAAATTAATTTATGTATTGAGTAAGCCTTGTATAGCAATCACTTAGTTTGTATCATTTGCAAATGAACCCTCCTCCCCTCCCCCAAAATCTCACACTAAAGAGTTGGAATGACGTTAGAAGCCGCACAACTCTCTCCCCTCCCCACGTCTCCCTCAGGCCCCTCCACCCCCATGGACACTGCCGCAAATGTCTTAATGGCCACGTTTCTTCATTTCTCCATTCAGCAACGTGATGAATTTTAAATGTCTCCTGTTTAATTTACGGCTGCAGAATGTTGGGGATTTTGCAGAAAGCGCTGAGGGCAGAGAGCCCGTCTCTGAGGAATGTGAGATTTGGAAATTGTGTTATCACTCGACACGCAGGAATTTTTGATACTCAACAGGTAATCAGAAATAGGAAGAAAACCTCAGGCAAGCGGCAAAGTCACTTTGGGGCTGCCATCTGTTTGAGCATATGTTCCGTGTGAACCTGCCTGCATGAAAAACAGACCTGAGTGCTGCTGCTTACGGTTCGTACACTTTTACTTTCTCACTCTGTTTCTACTCTTTTTAAGTCTGCACCTGTGCTCTCCATTCCTATGAGTCAACTTGTAAAGTCTCACTTGTTAACAATTTTTGATACAGTATCTGTTTTGTTGTACTAAAAACACGTAGCAAGCATTCAGTCATCTTCTGTACCTGCTTAGTTTTTTTTCTTACAATTAACCACAATTCAAACACTCGACAATCAAAAGACTCAACAGATTCTTTGGTAAATAAACAAACAAAAAAATAAACCATAACAATACAGGACTTGTAGTTAGTTATTCTCAATTGGATTTTTCACATTTATCATGCAGCAATGTTTAACAAAAAGGCAAAAATTTTCAAATCTATGAAATATGATTCATGTCTGTATTAAATAATAAATATACCCGAGGTCAGTATGAGGATAGTTCTGCTAATCAGTGAACAACTATAAGCAGAACAAATTTTTCAATTAGCGAATTAACTTTTTCATTAACTTTAGCTCCTTTTCATCTACCATGTTGTATCGCCTTGTTGCTGAAAAGTGCTATATAAATAAATCTTACCTTACCTTACCCAGGGCCGCTACAGCACGGCTCCAACATTTTTCCACTTGCAAGGATTTGTGGAACCAGATCCTTTTTCAGAACTTACTTGTCTGTGGTTCCAAGTGTACCGCTTGAAAACATGATGTCAGAAGAATGTTGGTCACTGATTGGTTAGGGGTTGGAGTCACTGGTTGAGTCATAAGAGCTACTCTCACAAAAACCTGATTCATCATTTGCAATAACAACACTACCATGTCCTCCATTGATGTGTTGCATATCTTTTTGGGGTCTTCTTCTGCTATGTTTAATGGTGGCTGGCAAATAGCTTAATGGAGCATAACCGCGACCAGCTGGTACGACGTGTAACGTCAATTTTCAAACTCTGGGACCACCCAACTTTACAATGAAACCACTCACTAGAGCTGTAACTGAAGGGTAATGGAAAACCACCGGATCTGTGCTGAACACAGTTCAGCCAAGTTGAACTGTGCCGTGGAGGCACTGGTAGAAAAGGACCATTAGAAAATAATTAGGACTGACGGTCATCTTAACGCTTTGGGATTAGATGTTAGTGTTGACTATTTTATTTGTTCAATTGCTGTTTAGTGTTAGCTTCCACCATCTTTTTAGTTTTGTACAATTCTAGCATTAGCCAAGCTATATTTTTAGTTAATGAACTTACAAGTTAGCAAAGTTAACTTTTTGGCTAGCTTTGGCCATCATGCTGGAGCCTAACAACAAAAATGTTTAATTCAAACTAAAAATGGCCCAAAAGCAAAAGTTAGTTTAAGGTCTATGGTATTTTACCAGATTGTTTTAAAAAAATCGAAGATAAATAACCTTAATGGGAAAGTAGCATTGTGGTTAGTTGTATCGGTGGTGTCGCCTCACAAGGAAGTTATTGTTTCAGCTTCTGCCTTGCACCTTCCTCCGTGTAGAGTTTTTTTTTTTTTCCACGCCTCTCTCACAGTGACCACAGGCTCAAGCTCCCCCATGTCCCAAAGAGGAAAAAGTGGGTACAGAAAATGAATGGATGGATGGACAGTTTAGAGCAGATTTGAACATGAGTCTCCCACAATAAAGTACATTGCAAAATTTATTACACCAACTAAATATGCGCTGTTAGTATGGCAATTACACTTGTGCAGAAACAATTTCATCCCTGACTTTTCTCCCCCTTTTTATTATATAACCAGGGGTCCATATTGCAATATTTAGCCAGGTCTGGATGTTTTTCTTTTTATGAAAAGGTTTCCATATCCAAGTCCAGACGAGTGGAGATCCCAGGAGATGTTGTGGCATGAAGAATACAACCAGGACTTTAAAGAATATCCTGCAGCTCCTTCCGTGCTGCTGTAGATATCTCTGCTACCTCCGTGACCAGTTTCTACATTGTTGTTTCACCATTTTTTGAGATGTTCAGCTCTCAATAATATCACTATTCCATATTTTTTCCACCTATTATTATCTTCCCTGTCTTTTGTTGGTTATCTACATCTGGAGAAATATTCTGTAACCTTTTCCTGACTGATTCCTTTTACAAGTGGAATCCTTTTGGTGCTTCTTGTGTCTCTGTAAACCAAGGATTGTACTGTAGGATGGAACTGAGTAAATGTCAAGAAAACCTGCAAAGCAAGATGAACTTTATTTCAGGTTAAACAGAGTCCCTTTAATCGATGACAAGTGTGTAAACAAGTATGAAAGCTGTAATGAAATCTTGCAGATTTTTTTTATTATTTTACTCAACCAACCAGGCAAAAACCATTGAGATCACATAATTCTTTTGCAAGGGAGGCCTGTGCCTGAAGGCAATCTAACGTGCATGTTTTTGGTCTGTGAGAGGAAACTGGAGTACCCGGAGAACTGACGCAAGCATGACGAGAGCATGCAAACTCAACACAGAAATACCCCGAGTTCAAACCAGGGGCTCAAATCCAGGACCTTCATGCTGTGAAGCATCAGTGCTAACCACTGAGCTGTCAGGCTGCCCTAAGTTCTAAAGATTTTTCAACTAAATCAAATTAAAAAAAGCATTAAATTATATTAAAGTTAAATAATTTAAGTGTGTTGAAATATTAATAGTAACTAATTTATTATATTTTCTTATGTATTGCTTTCAAGCAGCCAGAAATCCCTGTAATACAAGATAGTCTTGATAAGTAATTCTTTAGAATTTCGGAAAATCTTTCAAATTATTTTATTTATTTATTTTTTTTTTTTTTTTTGCTTAGTTCTCAGTTATTAACCAAATTCTGCCATATCTTGGCAAGATAAATAAGCTGTTTTTATAAAAATATGTACGGAGCCTGTCAGGTGACATGGTAGAAAAAGAAATTATCACGTGGCCATGCGATAATAATGCGTTCCCAAGCAATAATATAGCTAGTTTTTGCATTCATTTCCATGCAGAGACTGTTGATTATTTACATGGACAAGTTTGAATTAATTTCATTTTAATTTAATCTAGGGATGAATTGCCATTCAAATAGGTCGCTGACCACATAAACAGTCTGTATTCAGGTAATACACTTAATTAGACGTTGTTATGAGGGACTTGTACCTTAATGAGAGTATTCAAGTGAAATATAAACCACATTCATTCATATTTTACAATGTGAGGAACACAGTAAAAAATATGTTTCCTGACACTCAACTAGGGCTTTGAATGTAATCTCAAAAATAGCCCATTAATCTTTGAGCTATTAGGCTATACTTTTAGACTGAACCTCAAGCAGACAGCAGAAAATTATCTCATGGCCACATGATAATTATTGCGTGGGAACGTGATAATTTCTTTTTCTACCATGTCACCGGACGGGTTCTGTAAGAATCATCTGGTTGGAAATTAAAATTCAATTTCCTGATGAACTAATAGTAGTAGTTTTTATTTTTGATATTTTCCATTCAGTTAAAAAAATGAGCAAAATGTGGCATTTTGAGAAGCTGTTGGGAACAGAGACTAAAGATCTACTTTAAACTTCAGGTGGTCTGTTAGCCTACTTATAAGTCAAAATGATTCCCTTTAGTTTTGGAGCCTTTTCTGTCTGAATAACTCAAAGTTTAGAGGGTTTTTTTTTCTGCAAAAATTCAAGAATATTGAATGAAACAGAAACACCCCTCCTCCCACAAATAATATAAAAGTTGTCAAAAATCTGGAAAACTACTGGTCCACTTTAAAATGCTATGAGAAACTCAGATTCAACTGAAAATAAAATCAAATAAGTAAATAAAAATACAAATTTTTTCCAATTTCATATATATCTTTTCACAAAAAAAACATCTAGAAAAACATTTATCAATCCAAAAATGATGATTCACTGTGATGCTCTATTACTATTCTGATCCACGGGAAAATCTCATTACATGACCACAACAACACAATGTGATGGAACAGTGAGAGCTGGGTCTGCAGAATGATGTTCTGAACAGACAAACAAAAGTGTTCGACCAGCGAGGAACAGAGTGATGATGCATCCCTGTGGAGCCCGGTGAACACAGGCTGTTTCATCTCAGGCACCATTCATCACACCTAACTCCACAAGCGCTTGGAGAATATGGAAGCAGCCTCCAAACTTTCTCTTTTGGTCTAACTGCCAGGATGGGCACTGAATGCACAATATCTGTTTGTGTACCTGTTTTTTGTTATCTTTTTTGGATATTTTCTGGTATACACACACATCTATCTTTTCAGGACCTTTAACTAACCTTATGGAGAACAAAGCTCAGTCCCAGAGTGATGGGACTTTACTGGAGGGTTACGAGTTGAGTTTAGGGCTACGGTGTGGATTAAGTTAGGGTTTAGGGATGTAACTGTAATGGTTAAGTTTAGGGTATGAATGAAAGTCAGCCCAATGTCCTAATAAAAAAAATACAGACATCTGTTTGTGTGTGTTTTAAATAGAAGGAGAAAATTCTAGTCATTACAGCACACAATGGTACGCAGTAGTGGTACTCTCCAGATTTTTGTCCATATTGTCTGTTAAACTAAACGTGACAGTGCTTTTACTTATTTTGACAGTTAACTATCTCTAAGAATAAATAAATTGGCACCGATTAGGACTTATATTGTGCTCTTTCACAAATCATTCACTGATTCCATTTGAACTCTTTTCTTTATTTGCTGTTAAAAAACAAAACAAAAACAGAATACCAAAATTAAATCCAAAAAAATTGCACTGAAAAAAAGTAACATTTTCTTGTAATTGAGTGGGTGTACAGTAAAGTTCAGTTTCTGTCCTGTTCAGAAATTGTATCATTAAGAAAACCAACTGTATCCTGTCTGACTGCCATCATATTTGTCATTCTGAGTTTTAGTTTTTGACCTCTTGCTCCAGACTGGCTTAAATTCTTATTTGGAAACCTGTAAGGTCATTTAATCTTTTATTTCATTTTATATTATTTTGTTTGGTAATTTGTTGTTCTACAGGTTAAGTTATTCAATATGTTCTTCATGTCCATCTGATCAGGTCCAAGTTTCTTTACTCTAAGCTTCTCCTGGTGTGTTCTCATCAAAAAAGGTTTGTTTTAAGAAACTTAGCTGAGCTGTTAGCTCCTCGGTTGACGAGTCCGGTCGTACTGAACAGACGTTGACACACTTCCGGTATGCAAATCGTTTTGGGCGCAGGTCAACTGCGTCCAGAGACTCCCTATACTTTTGTTTTGAGGACTTACTGCGCATGCCCAGGAGTTAACATTAGGCTTCAATGGTAGAGATTTCTGCGCCCTGGCGTGAACCGGAAGTGACTAAACACGACAACACTCATGAATAAAATGAAAGTTTAGCCATTAATAACTATTAAAAATGTATCTTACACATCTAAAACACATATAGATATTTCTGCTAAACATTTTATTTTGTTATTTTATTTTTTTATATTTTAAAAATAGTGGTGGTGCGGTGCCGTAGAAACCTCTATTGACCCGCTGCCACTGGTTCTAGTGTTTTTAATATTACTATTATTTTTACAAAATACTTATATATTAAGATTTGATTACAGTCTCATGGGCAGTCACATGGAGAAAACACCCCCATCTCACCCTCCACTATCATGCTCCAACACCGCCAAATGAACAAACAACCCCCTGTCTCCTTTCTGACTGAAGCCTGAAGGTATTTGTCAAGCATTAAAAAATCTACCTAAAAAAGTTAAACGATGTTTGGTGATGAAGACACAGCGAGAGCAGGAGTGAGTGATGAGATTTGACTAACTTGTGATATTTAGAGTATTTAGAGAGGTTTTCACAGTTAGGGTGTATTGTGTTGTGTTATTGTGTTTAAGTAAATGCAATGAGCTGATTTTTGAATGTGAAGCTGCAGCTTCTGGTTGATGAGGAGGATAGAGCCGAACCTTCTCAGACAGAAGAAGCCGGGATGAAAAAGAAACTCTGAGAAAGAGTGAGGACTTGATGAGGAAGTGGAATATCCATGCTTTGTTTTACAAGAATAGAAGAAGAGCCCATCAAGGGCCACTCTCATTATCCTATTTGACCAATGTCAGCATGGAAATAATTGGTTTGACTTTTTGGTTTGACCAGTACTTGTCTGTCACTCTTAGATTAGAGTAAATTTTAAGAATGTCACCAATGTCATCAAGGCATCACCAAAGCTCAAACCTGCCATGAACTGGAAACATCTGGAACATTGATATTCTACAATAAGGCAAATTTTACATCAGCAACCAAAAAAAAAAAAAAAGCCTCAAAAGTATTTTTTGCAAGCTGTACTGAACATTTGCAGCTGCCCACATGAACAAGCCAAATGCCAAAAATGTAGTCAGATAAGTCAAAATCTGAGGTGGTAAGGTGAAACTTCCCACCCTAAAAACCTCACAAATATCATCCTTTAATATGGTATCCACCTTGTGTAATGGGGTGGTACTAATATTATAGAAACTTAACACAAAATTAATATAAGGTGTGTTTGGTAGATTAATTCTTTGTTGTAACAATGCTTTTTGCCAATAAATCTTATAGCAGGTAGGGCAACACCTGCCAGAAGCTCAAAACAAGTGTCAAAAACAACAAAATAAGCTGTTTGACAGAGAAGATTTTCATTCAAATTTTTCATGTGCGCAACTTACATACTGTTCATGCCATATATTGTGTATATACATATATATATGAAAACTGTATATAATGTTTAAGTATATATGTGTGTTGTCTTTTTTTTCTAGGTATTTTGTACAAGTGATTTTGCTGAGTTGCACTGTTGATTAATTTACTTGTGCTGAAACAATCTAAATGTAAATTGGACCTCTCTATCTGTGTCTCCCAGACTATAATGGAAGAGAATTTAAATGACCTGGTTGCTTCTCATCCTTTCTGATGCAAAGCAAAATTTTGGATAAAGATGATTTCCATGTAAACAAAAAGAAAATAAAGGTATCAAACAAAAATTAGCTAACAATTCTATTTCTCAACACTCATTTTGCTTCAAGAGAGTTGAACGACTTCAAGCATATTAACAAAGAGGCTGCATTCTGTTTTTACACTTCTACATAGTATTTCTCTGTAGAACATACTCAGAAACAGAACTTCCTTTAAGTGAATTGCAAACCTTATCAACATTCTAACAAGTAGAAGACGGAACATGTTGCTGACCACTAACGGTCAGCAAAGCAGTCCTACAAAGTGAGGGTGTTTCTGAGATTTATATCCTGATATTTATCTCACGATATGACAAACCTGAACTATAACATAAAAAACAACAATAATCTAGTGTCATTTGATTCCTCCAAAACTAACAGAACAACACAAACATAAAAGAAATAAGAAACACACTGCTGCCTCCATGTGGCCAAGTAGGGAAAATATGAACAAACCATTTCCTGAGGACATGTTTCATTTTAGATGAGTTCTGTTGGAATCTCAAGGGCTTAGGCCCAGTCAGTAAATGTTCTGATACAGAAAAGACCTTCCCAGCTTGATTTTCAGTAACTGCAACCATTGGAGCTTATTTTACAGGAAAATAACATGATACATGAAGATGTGATCAGGTTTGTGCTAATATTTTTAATGTTCTTAAACAGATCAATTATAAAAATAAAACCCCAAAAAATAATTGAAAAAAAAGAAAGGAGGAAGGAAAATAAATAGGGTTAGCTGTGCAGATCCAGAAAGAGAGAAAAATTAACATGTTTTGCCATGCTGTACAGTTACAGCTGAATGTTTTTGTATAATGCCCAAAGTTGACTTTTGTTGTGAACTGAATTAAATTGGCTGCTGTAACCTGAAAACCTGACTAGAATTTTCACATAAAATATCCATCCATACTTGCTTTTTCCTTGTCGGGTTACGGGAGAGCTGAGGCCTATACCAGTCACTGAGTGAAAGGTGGGGTACACCCTAAACAAGTCCAGCCACTTAACTATAAATGAGACAACCATTCGCTCTCTCACACCTAAGAGCAATCAGGGATGTCAAACTCAGTCTCACATGAGAGTCAAAATTCAAAACTTGGCCCAAGCCAAGGGCCATTTTTTTTGTCAAAATTTATTGAAAAATGTTATATAACAAATAATTCTTATAGAAATACTAATACCTTTTTCCAAAATATGTTTTATGTAGAATATAGAGCATAAAAGAGAGAGAAAAAAAGATTCAATTTGGAAAGACTCATCATTAGCATTCATTTTAAATGGCTTACGCTCTACCTACAACTTTTTCTATAATAGCTTCGAGATATTTTGTCACAGTCGAGTAAATGTTTCAGGCACTCTATTAACTTCTTATTCTAACCACTTCCTGGATCTCTTTTCAGTGGCTCATATGGGGTCTCTAAGGAGTGTCATAACCTTCTCATGGTCTTTCTGGTTCAAAATCACCGCGCACCTTCCTTTGTCTGCTGGGAGGATGAAATTATGGGATTTTGTTGTTGTGAATGGCTGATTCTGTGACTTTGATCATTTTTTATTTTTTTTGTGATCATCTCAACCAGAGGAATTCTTCTTGGTGCGACCGCAAAGTTCTTTGTTGATGTTTCCATACAAAAATCAAAAACTGTTGAAAAATTCAAACTTAATATTCTTGGCTTTAAAGTTATCAAGCAGTTATAAGAAGAATGTGCTATTTAAAGAACAAAACAAAACCAAAAATACTAGAAAACTGTTTCACATTTGAAGTATAACCTTTGGGGCTGGATAAAATGGTAACAAGGGCCAGATTTGGCCCACAGGCTTTAAATTTGACATGTGAGTAACCAATAAATCTACCATTCATGTTTTTGGTCTGTGGGATTAAACCGGAGCACCTGAAGAAAACCTACACATGCACAGGAAGAACATTCTATAATATTACAGTTACTTTACAAAATCAGAAGATGGGCATCAAAGTATATATTTCTAAAAGTAGCCGATAACTTGGTTCGCCTTTAAGAATCCCTTTGATTTTTCAAGCTGAATTTTTTATGCCAGGGCTTGTCAACTAAATTGCTCAGGGCTGCACAATTATTCAAAACCAATAGCTCAGGGGCCAGGCATTAAATATAAACCAATCTACTCCAACATTTTTCTAGTGTGACATTACATTTTTAAATTAGATTTAAATTTAAAAAAATATTTAGTATTTATTTTTTATATTAAAGGAAGTTATATAGGCATCTAATTGTCATTCAAGTCAATTAGATAATTATATCAATTTTTTTTTTTCAAAATGAACTTATCGACGGCCAGACTACAGTCACCTGCAGGTCAGATGTGGCCCACAGGCAACCAGTTGAGTAATCTTGCTTTTACAGTTAAGATGCTAATAGTGTTTAACTAAACTAAAATAGCTGTACAACTTCCTGTTATATGGTATCTTTTTTTCTCTTTTGATGCTAATGAAACGCAAAAAGTTCCTGTAAAATTTGACTCTGGTTTGTTGATAAATTGCTGCTGTTCTTTCCTCCTCTCCCAAAGGAGAAAAACTGTGAATTCCCTTCAATAAAATTCCATCAGAGAAAAAGGACACCTTTTATTTTATCGCCTCTCACTCTCCCCATGCTCCCTCCCTCCTCTTTTTATATTTACACAGAAAAGATTGATTTCAATTATAATTTGCAGTAAAATGTTACAGCAACTGTTTATGAAATGAACAGAAATTCTTGTACAAGAACAGTATTGTATTTCAGACAAAAAAGAAAAAAATGGTGTGCATGAGTAAATGTTGCAGGGTTTTAAATGCTATCCTTTGCAAAATGTGAACATTTTTGTGCTGATGTAACCAAGATCTGTTCCTTCTTTATCTCATCTGTCATTGAAAAGCTTTAAACAAGCCTCCATGTTTTATTCATTGAAGATGAAGGCAGCTTGTCCTGTCAGAACTGACCCTCACACAGATTAGAGTAACTATGATGGTTTCTTGAAAACAGAATAGAGATGTGTCACTTCCATGTTCCTAAGTAGAAACTCGACCAGTGGACTGGGTCTGTAGGGCAGAAAGACTCAGTAAAACTATGTCAGGCAAGTGTTGGATTGGGAACATTGCCAAAGTCTTGAGCTGTTTTATCTGACAGCAGTGCTCACAAACAGGTAGCATCATACCAGATAAGGTCATAACACCGTATTTCATTAGCAGGTGTAAAGTAGCTAAAAAAGGAAAAACTCTGAATGGGGGGTTTACTGGGCAAACACCCTGGCCTGTTTAGGGCCCTCCAGTCAAATGAGTTGAAGGAGTGTATGTTTTAAAGTTAATCCAGCTGATTCGGTTAGGATGTGAGTGGACAGGAGGGTTTCTCTGTGACGAGGTTCTGAACCACAAAAACAGGGTAAAAGGGTAGTGATAATTATTTACAAATGAGTTAAACTGATCGGAGGACTGTGGGGAGATGAAGATGAAAGTTGAATAACAGGACTTCATAGAACAAGGATGTGTTGAGAATTCAGTCTTACTTGTTCTGTCATGAACGTAGGATTTGAGGAGGAGGGTAAACGCCAATGTGCATGAGTCCAGGAGAGCTGGAGGTGAGAAGTTGGAGAGTGACAGGGCGGCAGAAGGAGGAGCAGATCCAGAAAAGAGGTGAGTACACAGATAAGTCTTAATCACTTGCTGGTAACCCGGAGGGAGATGGAAGACGCAGGTTGGTTCACAGGAGGATCACAATACTACAAAGGCTGAAACACAGGGAACAAACATTAATCCTGATATAACAGCTTCTAAGCTGTGGCTGTCACAAGAAGGTATCTAATGTTCCAGAGTTACTCTGAAGTCTCCATGAATTTGAAATGCCTGCTGGGCTCATCAGGAGATCTGCTGCCCTGGCTGTGTCAACACACCCCATAGAGTGTATAATCTCCATACCCTGAAGTGTTTGCGAATAAGATGGTTCAGAAATTGTCAGGATTGGAGTATGGTGGAGGCCTGGGTTTGGTCTTGAAAATCTGAGACAGTGATGTAAAGGTGTTATGTCTAATATTGTAAACTGTGTCAAAAAATTACAATCTAAGGTATGAATGGGATGTTTTCTCTGGAAATATCTCAGTGTTGATGATTTGAATTGCTCTGGCGTTGTCTGAGTGAGTAATGTTTTGTTTTCTTAAATACTCTCAAAGAACTGAGCAGCTTTACTGATGGTGTTCAGCTTGTGAGTTGTAGATGGGAAAAAAAAGATTGTGTCAATGTTGAGGAGAATGTCAACTAGTTGGTGAAGTCAAAATTATTGTTCAAGGAAAACAAAAAGTTGTATTGGAAACTTATAAGTTATGAATAGTTTATTTATGAGTTTGACTTGTAGGATGACACAAATATGACAAAAGGTATGAGCAGGAGGAGCCAGCAGTTGTGAAATCTGCAAATGCTTATTAAAGTGTGAAGAAATAGAGTGATTGCTCCAAAAGTGAAAGCTTTTCAGATGGTTGTGAGAGTCCTGTGGATGTGCAAATACTAGGTTTGCGTCAAAGGAAAGTTGAGTGTGAAACATCAGCACATTCTCACTCCCTCGTTGTCTTGTATGGACGCTTGGTCAGGCTTCTTCTGCGTCACTTATTGACACGTTGGCTACCCCCTCTCATCATTAATTGACAACATGAGAACAAGGACGAGGAGCCCGTTCTCAAATTTTTGAGCTAACCCTAAACCATGGCCCTCAACCCTAAACATAACCTCTATTACCCCTAAACATCCAACCTCTGACCTCACAACCTAACTAGTAACCCTATACCCTGACCTCAAACCTAAAACTTAATCTGATGTGTCAATAATGACAAGAATGGGGTACTTGGGAGGGAGCCTGACCAAATGTCCATATATGATAAGTAGGGAGTAAGAAAGTGTTGTAAACAATGTCATGATTAACTTTGAGGTGAAAATGAGTGATGATAAGAAGGTTGTTAAAAGATAAAAGTATTATGTATGGGTGTGTGTGAGAGAGTCAAGGTTTCTCATGGCCTGTGAAGAGGTGTGTCTGTGTGGAAGAGCAATGAAGTGTGGATAGACAATTGAGGCTTGCAGCCACTGGTGATAACAACTTTGGATAACCAGAATGTTTGATGGTGATAGCTTGATTGATGTGTGCATATTGCAGAAAGGTGACTGGAAAATAAACAACATGACAATGCTTGGCATGTAAGAGCCATGAACAGTCCGATGACGGTCACTTACAGAAGACAGTACATTTGAGGTTCAAGAAAACTTATCAGGAAAATAGGGTGGAATTACGAGTAGCTTAAAAAGTAGACTTGATAAAAAGAATAAACTCATATTCAGGCATTTTCACATTGTCAATTAATAAAACAATTAAATGTTTATAGAAAGAAAATGGGTACAATTTACTTTAAAGGGAAAAACAAGCTACAGAAATACATTTAGAAGTTCACAAAACTTACAATTCACAAAATGTGGCACAAAGTCAGCCGTATTATGGGTCACACCTCAAGATGTTTGATGGGATCAGATTTTTTTTCCAGTATAAACAGTGAACATAAAACCAAATGACAACTAAAATGGTTTGATGTAACCAGCAGAAACCAACAGACTGTATCAAACCTTCACTTGACATCTTGCAATCCCCCATTCTGAGCAAGTCTGTGACGATGGAAAAGAAGACTGAAAAGAAAACTCCAGAAGAACTAGAATGAGCAGTCGTGTGCTTCAACTGGGGGGTTGAGAGGACAGAAGACAAAATGATTGAGCAAAGCCATAGAGTTAAACATCACTAGACTGAGCCCCTCATGACCGACAGTACAGTAGATCACAAGGTCCAGCTTTATACCTCCAGAAAATACAGATCACAAAAAAGATAAAAAAATAAAAAAATTTTTTTATTTGACCCAATCTTCAAAGTACTCTGTGTTTGTGTTGTTGTTTTGATGGAAAAACTTGATTAGTTTGTGAGATAAGAAAAGTTTTTTTTTTTGTTTTCAATTTTTCAGCTGAGATCCATCTCTCCAGGCTTTAACTGCAAACTCTGAATGATTTTCTGTCAAGGTTATGTGATGAATACTGAGCAACAACTGTTTGTGTTCATCACCGTTAACCACGCTTGAGAGAAACCTGAACAATACGGACCAAAAAGCATCCCAGAGGTAGTTGTTGGAGCTTTTCAGACAATAAACAAAACGTACAACTTGTTGAGTCTCAATGTAAAAATTTTGAACAGATTACTTACACCCACAATGCAGAGGTAAACAAACAGCATGATTTGTGACATTTAAAAATATGAGGTGTTTCTGGAGGATGCTGGTTTTTATATAACCATTGTGTTTTTATGTTAGGATAGATTTGTGGAAACAATCTATTTTATTATGAAATCATTTCATTTGACTTGTTTCTCCTCCAAACACGTAGGTTCTTTTTTACACCTCCACCCTCAACACACACACAATCTGGTACAGCTGTCTTTATGGGTACCTGGCATTGACTTCAATTATTTTCTACAGCCTAACACTGACCACCAACCTTTGACTAACCTTTGTCACTAACCTCACATGTACCTACCTGACCCTAAAACTAACCTAAACTCAACTCACATCTTAGACCTAAACTTAACCCCCGACCCACCAACGGCATTTCCCCTTATGGGGACTAGACTCAGGTCCCTCTTCATTGCTGATATTCTGTTGTATCAAGAGTGCTTAGTAGAATTTCATTATCTACAAATAATATTAAAACCAACAAGTAATGAATACTATGTATTTTAGAAATATATATTTTTTTAAATACACAATGACAGTGACCACATTTTTATGCTTAACTAAATATTCTGGGCTACAAAATTTATAAAATATATTTTATTATCTTTTGCTGATTTAATACGTCTAAGATTTTGTCACTTCCTCCTCTTGGTTTAGTAGATTTGAAAGATGAGCTTTGATTGGATGAAAAAAACCTGTCTGTGATTGGCTGGTGATGTGGTTCATTTACATACAACTTTTGTGTTGCGAGCGCAGAGACAGAGCCGCGAGCGAGCAGAAGCAAAGTTGAGAGGAGGGAGGGAGCTGAGCACGAGCAAGAAGAGAGTTGAGCAAGGAGAGAGGCAGCTGCGTGAGCATATGTGTGATTTGAATGCACACGGTTCAAATTATTGTTTCTTCATGTTGATATCTGCTCTCAAATCAGTGTTGCTGTGCGCTCAAGCAGATGGCACGAGTAAATCGCCATAGACTCCTAGATAATTAGGGTGTATTCACACCAGGAAAGTCCTTTGGTCCGCTTGTTTGGTCCGGACCAAAAGTGGACTTTATCTTTTTCATTTGGTGCGGTTTGCATTCACATTGTACTTTTTTGCAAATGAACTATAACTTGTAAACAAAGCCACGATGGTGACGATCATTGCTCCCATTGGACAGAAAGAACGGGGGCGGGACTTACCACAGAGAGCCAGAAAAAAACATGGAAGTCCTGCGTGCTGTGGTTCTGATGTGCACATTTATGCTGATAGTACAACTGTAATACAATTTAAATGGTCAAAAGCAGCTAATTTAATGGTGGTTTCGCAATGTTATTCTAATTTTGGAGCGGCGTCATGCTGGCAGCAGAGCGGCTAAGCAGAATCAGGTATGATTTTAGTTTATTTAGCTTAGCAACGGTGTCCTGCAAAGTCCAAAAAGGTGCATGTTTTATGTAGTTGGTTCAGTTTGAGTCCAGTCTGTATTCACACCAGAAGCGAACTGTACCAGAGTTCGTTTAGAAGCGGACCAAGACCACCTCAAAAAGTGGGTCTCGGTCCGGTTCTCTGATCCACACCAGAGTTCACATGAGTGTATTCACACCGGCACAAAAAGTCAGGACCAACGCTTTAAACAAACTCTGGTCTGTTTAAAGCGGACCAAACGTGTTAGGTGTGAATACACCCTTAAACTCATTTACCTTCAACACATTCACTGTTTCCCTTTTCTTTCTGTCATTCATACACATCAATTTGGTCTTTTCTCCTTTTTCTGTCTAGACCAGACCTCAACCTCTTCAGACTCTTCCACCTGCCCCCTACTCTCACTACAGAACACAATGTGGTCTTCAAACATTATAGTGCACGGGGACTCCTGTCTGACTTTATCTGTCAACCAGTCCATCACCACAGAAACAAGAAGGGGTTCAGATGCAATCCCACCCCCAGCGACCAACAGACTGTCCTGACAGGAGCCAGTGCACCAGCTTCTTTTCCTACAAGGTTTGTGACTTACACAGATGGACAAATCCACATATTTAATCGGAGTGTGAACAACACAAGTGTTGTGTCTTAAAGTATGTCCAGGTCAGCTGCACCATGAGGATCAGTCCATGTAAATATAGAACAGGAGACCTAGGTTGTGAAATATAAAAAAAGATATTACTTTTATGCTCCTGTGTTGCTGTTTATTGTATGTACTTACTTAAAACTGGGGGGGGTTAATCTAACATATTTATCACATAATTAATCAAAGGCTTTCAAACAACAGTACCTTGATGCCCACACTTGTATAAGTTTTGAACTGTGTTGTGTCTCAGAAGGGATGATAAGCTGGATATTTTCATAGCAAATGCTTTAATTCTGTCTTTTGTGTAGAAATCATCCTTTTTATGAAAAGAGGGTAAATTATTTCCAAGACAGGATAATGTAAATTTGAAAAAAAAAATACTAGCTGCCTATTTATATGTAAATCGACGAACAGTTTGCTCTTTAATGTGAAATGAATTGCAGGTCGTTGCATCAGACAGTTTTTTAGTAGGAGTGTGGTCTATGATAAAGGATCAGACATGGAAGATGATGCCACATAAACAACTTTGAAAATAATATATGAAAAGGGGCAACCGTGCTTTTGGACTGTGGCTAAATTGACATCAACCTGTGACAAAAACAAAGTGAAACACCCCAATTCTGTCCATAGTAATCATGCCATGCTTGATGGCATGGCAAAGGTGTGCAATGTGTGGTGTTTGCATGTGCTAGGTGTCTGCCGCACCCCACCCTTCACAACTTCACAGTATTTTTGTTATGTAGGAATACATTACATTTTCACATTTTGATGCAGCAGAAGTCTTTGAATTGTACCTCAGGGATCTAACACTGCCTCACAGACTCCTCATTAAACACAACAAGATGAAAAAAGATGAAGGTGGTGAAAACAAGTGCGAGAACCAAAGTTTGAACTTCTATGGAAGTTATGCACTGTGTCACAGAGGTGCAGGGCAGGGGTAACATGTTTAAATAAGAAAACATGATTGAACCCTAAAATGCAGTTCCACCATATTAGGACCAGTCCGGACTACTGGTCTTGGTAAGATAGGTGTGTATACCAGAAACGGTCCTAAATAGGTAACAAACACACACACATGCGCACAGGATGAAAGCTTTCTGGGAAAAACTTTCATTTCACTGTGCTCTCAGTGAGATGGAGAACAAGTTTGAAGATGTCTTTAAGTGTGAAGTCTGTGAGGAGTTGATGTGTTTCTCTACCTGAATGTTACGTATCTGGAGTGTGTACACGTGTGTGTGTGTGTGTGTGAGAGAAAGGTTCCTGATGGCCACAAGCCAGCTCTTCACCAGACTATGAGTTTCATACACATTTCATGTTCTGCAGTCAGCATCAATTCAGACTCTCCAAGGAATTACCTCTACCTACCTGCTTGTAACGTTCACTAGTTGCTGCTGATGCATACGGGGGGGGG
>JARVJO010048214.1:0-21455 GCA_031762555.1 Cynodonichthys magdalenae | reverse complement strand
GAGACGTCCTCTTCGAAGCTGCACCTGTAAATAAAACATTCACTTACCTTTTAATTCAGTCTCTGGTCTGGTTACTCGGCTCCGCTATCTTGCTGAACCTCGCCTTATGGCAATTGCATTTTTATTACATATTTTTAGTCACTAGTTTCCATCAATGTTTTTTATGCACATTTTAAAGTATATCGCATTAGAAAAAGTGAATGAAAACAACAACATTTTTAAAAAATGTTCTCAATTTCCAAAAACAATTTTATACTCACTGGTGGATTTTGGATTTTCAATGAAAGAGTTAATGCACAAAAGAGATATAACACATTTGCATAAGTTATGACATAGCAAACATTTGGTTGATCAGCTGTTTTTGCTGTCCGCGTCTTCCTGGATATTCCCACAAAAATCACATTTCTTCTTCTTGTCTCCAGACAACATGTAACATCATCAATACTAGTTGATATGAGAATAATTACAACTTAACGATAGCAACACAGTCCTGTTAACTTCTCTCCATTGTACCGAGATGTGTATCCCTGCCAGTTTGTGACTCTACTTCCTGTTTACTACAGCCATGTGTAACGTCAACATCTGACATAATTACACTTTGTGTAGCCTGGTTGATTCATTACAAACAAATAGAACTGATTCACATTCTGATTTTTTTCTTTCCTTTTTTGAGACATTTTACAAGTTTGCTCATAATTGGCATTACAATTGTTTAGAAACATGGCTACTGATCTGTTCAATAATTATTCTTGACTACACTCAAGTAGAATTCATTAAGAAAAGTATCCAAATTTGAAGTACTTTCAGTATTTAAGTAATTTTGAAGCACATACTCCAGTACTGTACCCTGAGTAATAATTTGACAGAACTACTTTCATTTTTATTGGAATAATATTTGACCAGTAAGATCAGTACTTTGACTAATGAAACTGAGAACTTTTTCCAATGCTGTTTATTATTTGGTTTCTTTGTGTTTGTGTTTCTTTTTCTGTGGTTTGTTGTTTTATACGGAAGCAGAGACTGGCCGTTTTCTGCATATAATTATTTTCCATAGTTTTCTCGTGATAACCACATGCGGTTATCACAAAACAATAGGAAGTGTTTTCTCAAGATAACGAGTTAATTTCCAGATGGTTTTCCTCTCATGCATCATTCAGTGACCATGGAGACGGCCTGGTCCCGCCAGCTGGTCATCAATAAAGTTTACTATTTACTTATTTACCATTATTTACTAGGCAAATCCCATTGAGATCGCAGATCTTTTTTGCCTGGGCCTGAATTTTGTGTCATTTTTGTATCATGACACAGACTGAAATTGCTATTTGTTTGTCTTGTACAGATAACTGACTCATCTGTCCTGACTGCAGATTAGTAGGTGTTTATACAGTGATCTTGCTGATATAACAAACGTTACCGGTGAACAGCTGAGGGGATTGGGCCGTCTCCATGGTTACTGAATGATGCAAAATAAAACCATCTTGTTGTTAGAGAAAACCATTGAAAAAAATGATAAACCACGGCTCTCGACTTCTGTAGTTTTAAGCTTTTATTCTAGTTCTTGTTTTTGCTGTTGTTTTGACTTGTTGTATTTCTTTCCATCACCTCTCCACAGTCAGATGTTCATCTACACCTGCTTCCTGTTTCACTCATCACAGCTGCAGCAACTTCTCTCATCCCCAATCCTTTGAGTTCCTCAGCTTCAGCTCACTCACCAGCTAAGAATTGTTTGCTTTCATTCACCAAATAAATAAGAAGTGGAGAACATATGGAACAAAGCAGATGAAAAGACAAGAGAGAAACTGGTCAGGGGGTCTGGCCTGCTAAGAGGTTTTAGTCAAGGTGCTTGGAAATACAAGCAAATGCATTAACTGTTTATTCTGGCCCAAAACCTTCAGGTGTCTGCCAGAAACCACAACATAAAGATTTTCATTTTTCAAAACAAGACCCCAGCATTCAAGCACAGCAACAGAAATGTTCTACTGAAAGTTCAGACCTAAATTTAACAGAGCATTTTGGGTGCAAGTTTAAAATCCTAAACTCAATACAGGAACCTGTTCCAGCACCCTGATAGTATGAGCCCAGAACAAGACTGAAGTCCTGCTCTGCTACAAACAGGACTTCCCACAGTTCTGAACTCGCTGCTGTATATTAAAATATTTTTTTCTAATAAATAAGGTTGTAACTTGTTATTTTATGCTTTAAAGAAAGTTCATGAACCACCACAACTGAGTGTGTGGGACTAGTCAGCCCCAAATCACTAGTGCACATCAGACTCCGGTTCCAAAGACATTTAACAAACGTGTCAGGTTGTGCCATGTTGACAGAGAGAAGAAGGGAGAAAATCTTGTTTTTGAATCAATTTATTACAAAAGAAATGTTAAGCAGAAAATCCTGGGGATGAGATAATTCAAAGTGGTCAGCAAAAAAGATCATCAGTTTCATCAAAGCTGCTTGAAGAGTAGACATTTACTCCACACAACAATCCTGTTAATCACATCAGAAAAACCTATTTTAAAAACAAAAACACTGACGGCTGTAATTAAATCATAAAGTGCTTCATTAAATTATCAGTGTAAGAGTTCACACTGACTGTAAACAAAGAGCTTGTTGCATCTTTTCTGTTTTTTACAGATATGTACACGATACACATTACAATAAAGATTATACAAGTTTTGAAATGTGTTCATGTTCTTTTTTATGTTACAAAACCTGAAATTGTAACATGGTTGTTTATTTGGACTTTTTATAAGAGTGAGCAACTTTTCTACATGATGAAAATAATCAAGACCTCAAGACCCTCTAGTGTCCACTTCAGTCAGTCCTGAGGACCTCCATGACTTAAACTCAGTTCAAACTGAGACACTTTCTGGATTACATCAGAAGAACAGGGGGTCAGCTTAAAAGAATATTTATTTTCACTATTTTAATGTTTTTACTTGTAATTATAAGAGGAAACATTTGACCTGTTGTCCTCAGGCACATATGGCTTTTCTCCAGTTTCTCCAGTTTTTCTTCCACAGACCAAAGACAAGCTTTAGGTGCAACAATACATGTGTCTGAATGGAATCGTTCAATAGTGCTTTAGGTTCAATACACACCATATATGGAACAATACAGATTAAAAAAATTTATTTTATCAGCTTGTCTTCCAAAGATGCTTTGTGTTGAAGGATTAGTGGATCTGTGTTCGACTACTCCACCTAGGCTGCATTGTTGAGCACAGATCCACTGAGAAACTTGCTGTTTCAGCAACATTTCATTTAAAAACTGTACTTTTGAGGTTAAACAAATGTTCATATTTAATTTCAATAAATTCCAAGTTAAGAAGTGCATGGAAATTTATCTTTTTTTGTATCGGAAAAAATATCAAACCTTGACACTAAAGTATCAAACCGAATCATGAATTTTCTGTATCGTTGCACCCCTAACAAGCTGGTAACTTAATTGTCCCAAAGTGTGATTTTTTTTGGTCTCTCATTTGTCTCTATGTGTCCCTGTGATGGACCTGGGACCTGTCCAGGGTGTCCCCGCCTTTTAGACTGCAGAGATACTGGCTCCCCTTGACCTGGTAAGGAAACAGTGAAGACAATGGATGGAACGATGTATTTTATATTTAGCTGCGTAAATGGCCTCTGGTCAAATGTATGGAACTAAATTTGAGTCATAAGTTTTGGTCAAAATAAAACGTTTTTGAACCTGAAAATTAATTTTGAAACTTGAAAAAAAATTTGAAAGTGAAAAATAAGTTTGAAACTGAAAAAAAATATATATTTGCAACTGTCAGTTTCAGTCAGCAGTCTGTCTGTTAGCAACTGTTAGCAATGTCTGGGGTGACCAACCACCGGCTACAGCCTGGATCTCCATGCTGCAGATCGAGTGCCTCCCCGCGGTCAAAGCGAGTCGGGCAGACCGCTTGAGCTCTGCGTCTCGGGGGAGAAGCCGAACCCACAGCGACTGAATGCATATTATCAGGCATACAAATGATTGATAAGAGCCTTCCAACCTACTAGGAGGTAATGGAGGGACAGTCTGCAGACAGTAAGGGACTGATAACTTCTAATAACGTCCGTTTAATGGACTGACAACATTCCATTTGAAGCGTTTGGTTCCTGAACGCAACAGCTTTTCCAGCCCATGTTGAGCTGTCAATCATGATTCCACACCGCCTGTCATCCGAGGCCCCGCCCCCACACAAAAACAAGGCCAAAAGTTTGAAACTGAAAAAAAATGTTTGAAACAAAAAAAAAAGTTTGAAACTGATAAAGAAAAAATAGTTGAAACTGAAAAGACAAGATGTTTGAAAAATTTTCAGTTTCTAATATATTTTTTTCAACGATTTATTTTTTTTTTTTTCAGTTTCAAACTTATTTTTCATTTTCTTTCAAAATTATTTTTCGGTTTCAAATTTTTTTTTTCAAGTTTCAAAATTAATTTTCAGTTTCAAAAACTTTTTATTTTGAACAAAACATATGACCCCAATTTAGCTCCATATGTTTTGTTAAAAAGCATAAACAAAAATCTTTATACAATGAAAGACACAATAAATTATTTTGTGTTTTTTATTTAAAACATTAAGTTCTGTTTGTTCAGATTTAAGATGCACTGTTTATAGTTTATATTTCTACATCAGTATTTTGAGATGCAACACCTGCACAGCCAGGCTGGATACGTGGGAAATCAAACTGTCTCCAATAGTATCTTAGTACAATGTATAGTCTGGGTCTTTATCCATTAATATCAAAACCAACAAGAATCACAACACTTACTGCTAAAATAATTGATAATATATTCACTAATGTAAGAAAGGGAGAGATGTTGAGAGGACTATTGACAACTGATATAAATGATCATTTACTAGTTTTTACTATTTCAGCCCAGCCTGCGTGATTGTGTTTGTATGAACTCACCCTCACATTTTGTACCATTCAAACGTGTTGTTGTTGTGCTTCCTATCTGATTCTAAACACGCAAAGTTAACGAACACTTTACGTCTTTTCAGTTCTGTTCTCAAGAATCACTTCTGCTGAAACAAAAAAAAACCTTAAATAATAATAATAATAATAATAAAATGTATACTTGCTTCTTGATTCATGCAGGTTCCTGTAGGTCATCTTTCATGCTTTCTGTGGTATTTCATATTTTTCTGTTTTGTTTCGTTGTAATGCTGTTTTGGGTCAAAAGAATAAAAATGAATGAGGAAAGATATATTTTTTGAGATTATGAAATATCCAGAGTGATGCAAACAACAAATTTACAGTTAGAATAATTTATTTGTCGTGCCTGTCATACACAACACTGGTTTAACTTTTGAGTTTAAGGTGGCTTTTCATCATTTAGATACTGCATATTTTACAAACACATCAAGGTCACAAAAACACATTTAAAAAACTACAAAGCTTGGATTCCATTGAAACACAAACTCAGATGAAACAATAGTTAAATCTTCTTAACTATGAATAATAATTACCTACTGGGAGCTTTAAGCAAAAATACAAAATTGTGTGTATCGTCAACCATACAGATTTGCATTACTGTAATTTGATTAAACTACACTAATTAAATAACAATAAATAACTAAATAAAAAAATAAACAATTTGTGGCTATTTCAGTTTGTAAGTGCTTGTTTTAAAATTGTTTCTTCTCTTAATAAAAGAGGGTGGAACAAGTTATCACCATCTCATTTAGTTTATTTATGAACGTTGACGTGCTGTTTTTAAGGGGAAAACTTATATTGACCAAGCCAGTTTATCTTCTGTCCGATAATACTGAACCCCTCATTGAAAAGTTAACTGTTAAATCACTGTCTGCGCTCCGGGGGAAGATAAACGCTTTTTAGCTCAACACCGGAAACAACAAGAGTCGAAATCTTAATTTAAAAATTAAGCCTATCAATTAAAAGCATAAAGATTTGGACATTTAAAATCTCTGAATACTTCTGTTAAAAATAATGTCACCCTACTGAACTTCATGTTACATTTGGACAGTAAAGATAACAAAAATCCTAATCCTGTGGGAAGAAACTTTAAAATCAGTGTTACACTTTTATTCTGAAAAGTAAAACCGGAAGCAGTCTACCTTTAGCCCGCTAGCTTGTCGCATGCAAAACTTCGGAATGAACCTCCGGAGAGGAAAAAAAAAGCCGTTATTTTTGCACCGTGAGGAGACCAAGTCCGGCCGTCCATGTCTTGTAAACACGAACCGAGCCGCTGACAACATTACTGACGGCCATGTCGAGAGAAAACACCACTCGAAGTTTGGACAGTATTGACCTCGCAGCTTTAAGAGTAAGTAGAAACGGTCATGTTTGCGTAAACACTGAAGGATGTGGTGGGTGTTATTGAATATATAACCCTAATTTTAAGTGAGCAGGCAAATTGTGAGACTGTCTGTCTGCACTGAGTTTATTGTACTGTAAGTAAAACTTAGTGTGTACATTGTGTGCTTGTGACATTATGCTCCGTGTCTGCCCCTCTGCGTCCTGTTCGGGCTGAGTTTACGAGCTCCTGTGTTTACACAGGATTCTGCTTTGTGGGACTCGCTGAAAAGTTGACATGCAACAAGTGGCCCACATCAAGACAGGCCAGTGAAATTCATATGAGCCGTGGAAGAAAAACTTTCGAAGCTGGCACATTGTTTAGTTCAAACTTAATAATTAGCTGAATTATTGTGGGTAAAGTTCAATATTTGGCAACATCTCTGGAGTCAATATTCCTCCTTTTAGTTGCTCAGATTTATTTCATTTCGTCAGTCAAAATCCTCCTTCTGCCCCAGCACTGGCTGAACACATGAAACAGTTTCTTTATTAAGAGTTTATGAAGTGTTTCTTCTGACTCAGTCCTGTTTCCTCACTTTCTCTCCAGGATCCAGCCGGCATCTTTGAGCTGGTGGAGGTGGTCGGTAATGGAACCTACGGTCAGGTGTACAAGGTGAGTGGATCTGTGGCGCAGAACACAAACATCACTTCAAATAAATCTGTACTCATTACTTTATCACACAGCCTTGCTTGCATGAGTGTTTCAGTGTTATGCCACGTCATTTCAGATAAAACTTACTACAGCTACTTTCAGTCAGGATGAAAAAGAAGAAATTTCAGTTTACCCGAACATCCTGTGGCTCTTACAAACAGAACACACACACACACACACACACACACACACAGAAGAAAACATCTATAGCATCTTTAAAAGGCGCTAGGTGGGGCTCACTTCCTTATCACTATATCTGTTTATGTGAGTGGTTTGCGGTTAAAGAAGGTGTTTCATCTTTTTTGGGCTTGTGCATTTGATCGTTCCCACTTACAGGCCAAGCATACACTTCTAGACTTTAGGAACTTGATTTACTTTTAACAGCAGAGGCTCGCTCGTGTTCATGAGGATTGCGCAACAGACCCTGATGCTTTTATCAATCAAAAATCCAATTTCAGTCAATCAATTCCTGTTATAATACAATTGAGTCACATAAAGTACATTGCAATATTTAAATGAGTAAAAGTTATCTAAGGAAGCCAGTAGATTGCTTTAAGTCTTCATTTTGCCACCATTCTGAGCAGCATGTTGGCAGTAGTGGAAAGGAAGAAACAGGAAGAAACCTCCAGCAGAAGCAGGACCAGGATGAGTGGCCGTCTGATTCGACGTCCTGGAGTTTACAGGACAGGAAAGAGACACAGACAAACACAAGAGGGTCCGTCCAAACAAAGAAAGTCACAGGTTAATGACAGCAACAGTTTCATGTATGAACGTAGAGAGCAGAGAGAGTAAAGCCAGCAGCAGGGTGAGGAAATGGGTTGTCCTCCAGCAGTTTATAGCAGCACAACTAAGGAGTAACTCAGGAAACCAAAGAGAAGCTAAAGTTGAAGAAATACAATCTTTTTTTTTAATGTGACCCTGTGCTGGACCTGTCCGGGGTGTACCCTACCTTTCACGCAGTGACTGTGGGAGATAGGTACCAGATCCCTCATGGCCCTGCAGCGGGTTCAGGATGTTGGATGGATACTCTCCCCTAACTCTCATCAGAACTCTAGCAGCAACGTTTTGGATCAATTCAAGACTTTTTAAAGGGGAAATATGTGTTTCTTAGCCATATATTTAAATTCTATACCATAATAAAGTAACTATGTCACCTTTAGTTGTTATTAAAATGCTGTTTATATAGAAAATAAACTTGACTTCTCATCATATCTGTTTCTAAACACCTTGAAATTGGTCTCTGTCTCTTTAAGAACCTCCATCCTCTTCTGTCCCGCCCATTTCAGCGTCATCACAGCTTCTCTCTACAGCTCTGCTGTTTACAGCCTGGAGCAGACTTTGTTGTAATGATAATAAAAAAGAAGCAACATTATACAATATCCGTTTTGGAAAATTGCATCTCAGGATAAATATGAACCTTATTGTCGGACCGGAAAGTAGTTTACTTGGCATTTGAAAATACATTTCCTCAAAGGTAGAAGTAGTATTGGAGCTCAGCAGACACGGTTTTCACCGGGTGTTTGCTAGCTCTTGCTGCTGAGAGCCTGCAGGAGTCACGGGGCGGGCCGGGGGGTGGGGAGGTGTGCTCTTTGATGAAAAAGCTTGGTTTTTAGACCCAGCCCAGGGGAGGGGATATTACCAAAAGGTGGTTCTAGTCCCAACCGGTGGTTTTTGCTCTCCTGCCTGGCTGCCTCAGGACAACACAGGATTTCTCAAACATGCATGAATGAGTCAAAGTAAGACTTTGGTCATGTTTTTGATGAGAGGAGAACATTATAACAGGATATAAAACTCAAAAAAGTTGATTTTACACAATATTGTCCCTTTAAAGTGTTTTTTGGACGCCCGGATAATAAAAGTTTTAGAAGGGATAAATGCATGGATCAGTTTTTTTGCATTATTTTTGGACAAGATGTTTATTAATAGTGATACTGCGCAGGTGGAAGAAAGCGGTGACATTTTTAATGAGGTGGTTCAGGAAGAAGTCCCAGTTAAAATTTACACCAAGGTCCTTCAGATGGAAATATAGAGGCCAACGTAATGCCATCCAGAGACAGTAAAAGCTGCAAAGTTCCAAAAATGCTCAGATCCAAAAACCATAGCCTCCGTCTTGCCTGACTTCAAATAGCAAAAAAATATAATAAAGTCTTGAACTTTCAAAAGTTCAAAGTATCTGAGGTGTTGGTAACATGAGTGTTAGTTTTTCCAGGCCCGTTGGTATCACGGTGTAGAGTATTGTGGTGACGGCTCGGTTCGTGGAGGTTTTCAGTCAGATGTGAGCTGGTCAGTGCTGGAAGATGTGTCACACTTTGGTGGGCGGTGCCTCAATTGCCACTTGATTTCCTGAAAAGGAAATGTTGCAAGAGACATGCAGGACAGTAAGGCGCATCATTTCTGGCTGGTAGAAATGACTAATTTCAAAACACAAGAAAAAAGAAATGGATGAATAATCAGTCTTTTCATTCAGACTGACTTGTAGCAATACTTCTAATGGCATAGAGCCATTCTTTGCAAGTTATCATTCGACGTTTTCTCCTTTATTTAGCCTGATGTAAAGTAGTTGCTGCAAAATCAACTGAAAGGAAAACGTTCAACAGGCAGTTAATAAGGACCAGTTGTGTTTTCCTCACACAACCTGTGTGTGCTCGTGTGTTTGTTTGCTCGAGTGAGTTCCATCATAGGAAACCGGGACAGGAATAGAGTCTGTAGAACAATAAGTGATGTGCACACATACACCCACAGTTCTTTACAAAAACACAATAATGTGGACTGACGTGAGTGCAGGAGATGCTGACAAAGCATCTGGGTTTTTCCTCTGTTTGTTTTGTTTTAGCACAGTTTAAATGTGAAAGTGATGAAACAGCTGATAAGGCCTTTAAAGCCCTTTTCTGCTGTTAGTAAACATACAGAAGTACCTAATATGACACTTTAATAACTTTAAGTTGAACTTTGCGTAAAAGAAACAAAACTAGAATTATTTTTTACTGGTCAGCTGCCTGACTAGTCTCCCCGCCCCCTGTTCTATTTGTAAACTAGTTTTGTTTTTTATATTTGTGCTGAGATCACTGGTATCTTTTTGCTCAACAGTTCTAAAGAAGTCAAGCCTCTACCCTTTATAATAAATGTTTTTCACTATCAGATAGATATTTTTGCATATTAGGCAGTAGTTTGCCATTTTTTTTCCTGCCCAGTATCTTTTATTAAGACTTTGTTACAAAGACAGTTTTTTTTTAAAAACAATTTATTTCCATTCATCCATTTTTTGCTGCATGTTCTGAGTCAGGTCTCGAGTGCAGCACCTTGATCCAGACCTCTATTTCCACAGTCTCTTCTTCCAGCTCTTCTGAGAGGACTCAAGATGTTCCCAGGCCAGCTGAGAGACATAGTCTCTCCAGCGTGTTGTGGGTTGTCCCCAGGGTCTTCTCCTTGGTGGGCATTCCTGAGACTTGTCCCTAGAGAGGCATTTATTGCAAACAAGTATTAAGCTGAACAAGGCTGTTCATCAGCTGATCATAAGTTTAAGACCACAGCATTTAAAAATGCAAATCTTCACAAAAATGTGGATTCACTGTCGTTTTCTGTCAGGTATCCACAGTGTCCTGACCTCCTGATGGCAAAGACAAAACATGTTTCTATGTTTGAACGCAGTCAGATTGTTGAGCTGCATAATCAAGGCCTCTCACAGCGTGCCATTGCTGCTGAGGTTGGACGCAGTAAGACAGTCATTTTAAACTTCTTCAAAGATCCTCAGGGTTATGGAACAAAAAGTCAAGTGGTAGTAGGGCTGGGCGATATGAGGAAAATCTTATATCCCGATATTTTTTGGCTATATCGCGATACACGATGTGTATCACGATACCTCCAAAATCGATGAAAAAATGATTAAAAATTGATCCAAAAAATCTGAATTCTGAATCTGAACAAATTTAAATGTTTTATTTTAACCATTTTAACTATCAGTTTCACACAAGTTTTTTTTACAAATGAAATTATTGCCACTGTCTTGTTGTTGTCTACACTCTAGAACAGGGGAGTCAAACTTAGGTCCTCGAGGGCCACTATCCTGCATGTTTTCCTTGTTTCTCTGCTTCAACACACCTGATTCAGTGATTCAATTACCTCTTTAAAGTCTGTAGAAGCCTCTTATTCACCCAGTCATGCAAATCAGGTGTGGTTGAGCAGGGAAACAAGAAAACATGCTGGATAATGGCCTCAAG
Source organism: Cynodonichthys magdalenae (assembly GCA_031762555.1). Classification (NCBI taxonomy): domain Eukaryota; kingdom Metazoa; phylum Chordata; class Actinopteri; order Cyprinodontiformes; family Rivulidae; genus Cynodonichthys; species Cynodonichthys magdalenae. The sequence goes on along the minus strand of JARVJO010048214.1, from coordinate 10,272 downwards.
AACCAGAGTTTGGAACCTGTGCTCTAGGTCTTGAAAAACTCAAAAATAAATGGACCATCGCAGCAAAAAAATATGTCAAGCAAAAGCGAAAAATAAACCATTAAAACTTAAAAACTTGAAACTTAAAAAGGTGCTCTTGTGCTTTAAACAAAAAAAAAAGCAAAAAAAATGTAAAATCAAAAAATGTGATGGCTTTAAAATACAAACAAAAGTATAAACAGTGACGATAAAACTGACTGACCCAGAACGGCATGTTTTGCAAATTTACCGCATTTAGTTCAACGTCCTTTTTATGAAATCCAAACCGCTGCCAGATTATTGATCCAGTGTTCTTTCTCTTCGGAACTAGTTTATCAGAGTTGTCTTCAGTTCTCATTCACATGCTCCTGAATCTCCCGCTGCGGCCATGTTTTCCCATGCACACATGCTCCTCTCTGTGTCCAGAGGGGAGGGGGCTAGTGTATCGGAAAAGCAAAACTTGCAGGGACGCAGCTTATTGTTTACATGATAATTTATACTCGATGGTTACGATAAAGCCATTTTAACCATCGTACATTGAAAAACTCGTGATACATCGAGTATATTCGATATATCGCCCACCCCTAAGTGGTAGACCCAAAAACATTTCACTGGTCCTGAGCTAGAGGATCCAGTTGACTGTCCATCAAGGCACGGGACGATCCTCGGCCAAAATGAAGCTCGTCACTGGTGTCAACTGTGGTCCCATAGCCATCAGACAGCATCTGTGAGAGAAGGGCTTTAAGAACAAAAAACATCTGTTGTTCACAATGCTCGCCTGACAGAGGACTTCTTCCAGAGAAATAACATCAACATAACATCAGACCACCCTGCTTGTTCCCCTGATCTAAAGCCAATTAAAGACATTTGGGGTTGGATGGGAAGTCAGTTCCAAACAGTGGATGACCTCCATGAAGCCATCTTCACCTTTGGAGCAACAGTTCATCTAGCCTCCTGGAAACACTAACTTCAAGCATGCAGAAACAAAATTTTTGAAGTGATTAACAACAATGGCTCGGCTACTCATTAAGAGTCCTTTATATTTCAAATTTTATTTCTGTTTAAAGGAGTTTTGTATTTTGTTTTAGATATGGTTTTAAACTTTTGATCAGCTAATGAAGAGCCTATTTCAGTTTAATACTTGTTTGCAATAAAATGCTTAAAGCTGGGTCACACGGCAAGATTTTAAAAGTGCCTAACGATTTTTAAAGACTGAGATACCCCACACATAAGGATAAATAATCATGGATATACCGGGTTTGGTCCAATGTTGATCGTTTGTGGACTATTTTTAACAGTCTGAGCTGACTAGATCACTCTTAACTAACCACACACAGCAGGAATCTGCTTAGATTATCTTCAGAGCCATCATGATAATCGAAGCATCCTTAAGATTTCAGGACAAAATTTGTCACATTTATCCGGCCGTGTGAACCCAGCATTAAGCAGGCGGTATAGTCGCTCGGCAGCCGACCGGATGATGCACGTGGTTGTTCAGCGTTCAGTTTTGCACACAGCTCTCGTAGCTCCTGAGACACACCATGCCGAGCTCCTGGGAAACCCCTCCCACTTCAGCATACGTCACTGCATGGGATTTCTTCCTGCGGAAGTCTACAATGCGGAAAAAAAAAAGTCAGAGACTTGTCACCTGACGTTGTTTATCCACAAACTGGTCCCAGATTAAGCTCCACAGTTTTTATCAGTCAGATTCCATCGTGCAAAACGTCTGTTTTATCCCCTTTTATGAGTTTTTGGCCATTTGATTATCTTTATAATTCGCTGCTTCCTGCTACAACAGTTGGCTCTGGAAGCAAGATGCTTTTTTTTTGGTCGCGACAAGAAGGTGTTGAAATGTTGACAATATGAACAGAATGACGCAATTTTCGTCATGAAACTATGACAGTTCGGACTCATTTCGGCAGTTTGGATGCAGCATACTACCTGCTTTACTCAATTTACACAACTTTTTGTCTCACTCACTTGAAGCTCTACTTAGAACCTTCTTAAGATCCAACAGTGCAAAAAGTGAATTCTATACATTTTTCAGTCTATCCATTATCTATACCCGCTTCTTCCTTTCAGGGTCATGGGGGTCACTGGTGCCCATATCCGACAGTCACAGGGTACATCCTGGACAGGTCACAAGTCTATCACAGGGAGACAAACGAGACAAACAACCATTCATTCTCTCACACACACCTAGGGACAATTTAGAGTTACCAATTAACCTAACAGTCTTTGGTCTGTGGGAGGAAGCCGGAGTGCCTGGAGAGAACCCACGCATGCACGGAGGGAACATGCAAACTCTACCCAGAAAGGTCCTCAGGTCGGGATGTGATCCGGCGACCTTCTTGCTGTACCAACTGAGCCACCGTGCCGCCCTTTTTCAACTGGTCTTAAAATTTTGTTCAGGACTGTATTAGTCAGAATTACCTGCACTGTTGTCCACTTCCTGCTTTTGAAACGGTCTCTGGTCCACTTGGCATTCACACATGCCATCGAACCACTTTAACCAAACTGAAACCTAGATTTTAGAGTTCATTTTTGGTCCACATCAGAGTTTGATAATGCATTCACACTTCCCCAAACAAACCAGATTTCCTAGGCAAACAAACTAAACAGAGCTGGTGTGAATGTACCCTTAAAGAGACTTATTGCAAAAAGAGACAGTTGCTAACAGGCTGTTTTATTCAAATGCCTTCCTTCAAAAACTTCAATGCAACTGCTTTTATGTGCTAATGATAACAAATTACACAAACATGTATTTCACTGCTGTGAGGCTGAAAGGTTGTTAGAATCGAAAAGAGCTGATTTGTAAATTGAGGGACTTTTGAAATGTTGAAAAGTTCTTAGCACGACTAATTTCCAATAGAGAAGATCTAAGCAGATGTGGTTAATTTTCTGCTTCTTTTTTTAATATTTGACCAGTCTGTGACATCTCTCCACCCATGTAGTTTTTGGCATAGAAGACCGCAGTGAATTGGTTGCAGGAAGATTTTGAAGACAAGTGAAACTTAAAATGCACTTCAAGTTAGTTAGGTTAGTAAAATAATTTTACTGTAGAAAAACTAATTAATTTTCAAAGATGAGTCCTTGTTTTTGTGATGGTCAGTGTTACTGCCTTTCACTTGGGGGACCAAGGTTCGATCCTCAGTGAGGGAATTTTGTTTTTGTAATTATTTCACTCAAGTCAGAAAACTTTTTATGACTTTAATAAATGGTAACAGTAATAATATTTGAAGGGATCTCTTAATCATTTTAGTTGCTCATAATTTATATTGAAATAAGAAACAAATACGTCTATTTCCTCAGTCTTTTTGTGCGGTGTCCGTCTGCTTTCTTCTCATTGGAGATCTTTCTGTCTTGATAGATTTTATGTCAGAACCATTTGTCATCAGTCCTGATCCCTCCATGTATCAAGTACACATGTGCTTTAAAATGTCCGTCATGGTGTCTTTGAATTTTAAGAAAGGGCGATCAAGTCTTCTAGAGCCCTCAAATAACATGACTCATCCATCGCAATATCTGTGGTGTTAGCACAAGCTAACATTTTGTTTGTGGTCAAATCTTAGTTTTGGAATAGATCTCAAGTGGTGGATTCAGCAGTCCTGAGAAGCTTAATTTTGAGGCAGTAAAGGGTCCAGGTCTCGCTTCAGTCCTCCATAAGAGGAATGGTAAATATGGTAAATGGACTGTATTTATATAGCGCCTTTCTATCTAACCAGGATACTCAAAGCGCTTTACACTACAATCTGTGTCCTCATTTACCCATTCACACAGCACTCTACAAGATCTCCTACAAAGCTAACATGTACATTCAACTATGGAGACTAATCAGTGCCACACACATTCAGCCCCGGCTGATGCACGGATTTTATACATTTCTTCTATCAGGTCCTCGCTGTTAATAACCCTGTTTCTTGGCCTTCCTGTTACAGATAAAGCAGCCTGAGGTATAAATATGGAACAGTTGTTTTTAAGTACAGCTACCACACTTCACATGGTAACAAAAGGCTTTTTTTAAGGTATATATAGCATTAAAGCGTATATTATGTGCAATGGCAATCACATGCTAGCTGCATTCCTTCTGTAGGGTTTTGGCCTGAGAACAGAGACATTTAACCCTGACAAAAATTAGCTTTTGTAGATTTAAAAAGCAAAAAAATCTTTTTGTAGTTCTGTATTTTTGGTAGGTTTTTTCACTCAGCATTTCTCACAATGTACACATCATCGTCACACAGACGCATGAAGACAACAGGGCGTTTCCCTGTTTGAAAAAGGAACTTCCCTTTTCTGCAAGACATAGCTAGAGTCAGCTTTGTGTGTGTGTCTTACTAATGCAACCTTAGTTATGCTGTTCTGAGAGTGTTTAAAAATAAAAAGTGTCGTTATGTCTCTTATTTTAGTTTCTATAAATGAAAGAAACAAGTTGAACTCATTTGTGGGGGTGTGTCGTAAGCACGCTTGGTGAAATGACCTCAATCATCTAAATGAGGGGTATTGAAACATAACGGCAACATTTTTTTTCTCTAGAGAACAAGTTTAATACTCTGTGAAAGGTCAGCGTAACGTATGTTTGCTCAACAGTTTCACTTCAGCCCCTCTGTGTTGAAACATTAAAACAGCTGGCTTTAATACCATTCTGAGGATGAATCACTTAGGCTTCCTCTTTTTGGTTTCTGTACTTTTGCTTCTTTTTTTGTTTTTCACACATCATCTTTCTAATTTTACTTTTGCCTAAATGTGCTAATGAAAATGCTAAAATAAACTTTTTTTTGAACTGCCACTCATCAGTTCCTTCAGAAACTGCTTGCCTCTCTCTGGTCCTACACAATGTAGCCCCTTTGTCTACAAAACATCACTTCCTCTTCAAAGACTGGATATTAGTTCTGCATAGCATTGTTAGTCACATGGTTGCACACAATTTTAGGTTTGTAAATCTTTTATTCTGAAACGAACAACTTTGTTTTCCATCGATGCAGCGGTGAGTTTGAGCTGACACCCCGGGAGACCAAGTCTGCTGAGGAGGTGTTTAGGTTTGTTAGAAGCGAACAGAGTGGGAGACTGAAAACAGAAGAAAAATGGAGAGAAAAGAAGGAGAGGAAAGTGATAGGGGCACAGGAAGGAAGGCAGGGGTGAAAGGCAGACAGACAGAGAGGAGAAGAGGAAGGAAGAGGCAGAGTGAGGCTGATGAAAACTAACCAGAGGAGAGGAAAGTTGCGCCCCCCTCCCCCCTCCTTATCAGGTTTGGTGCTGGGGTTTGTGTGGCGGAGCAGTGAAAATATGGAGAAGTTCTAACTAACCTCTTTACTGTGCTGTAAATAATAAAACTTATAAAGGCACAGCAGTTATTCCATGCTTTAGAACATCTGCTGGAATAAAAAAAGATGAAAATGTTAGACTACAGCTTGAGCAGGTAACACTGGACTCTTCCAATATGAGCATTTCTTCTTTTCATATTTTCTGTGCCAAGATGCTGGTTGGCCACAGGGTCTTTGTACCACCATGTTGAGTCAATTTGTGCTCTTGACTTTCAAACACTGACAACTGAAACTGGAAGAAATGAGCTAATCAGAACTGTATCTGCCTCAACATGGGCATGAACGTCATGTTATATTAGTCTGTTAATAATTTATTTGTACTGTTCTTTTTTCTTGGTGGAATGTTAATGAGAAAACATATCTGCTCAAAGTAAATTGGAATCATCTTCTATTATCAACTGAAAAAAAATAATTGTATACGTATTTATAGATTTTATAAACCTTTACATTGCCATCTGTTTTCCATTCTGGCAGAAATTACATGATATTCCTTCTGGATTTGCAACAACTAGCTGCTGTTTTACAGCTGCTCAAAAATTACTAAAGAAATTTGTATAATTAATCATTTAATCAAACAAACTTTTTATTGAGACTAATACATGGTCCATAGTAAACAAAAAACTGTGTGAATGTATTCAAGTAAGCCCTTTGTCACAATGTTTGTGGTGTTCATTTATTTTGACATGGTGTTTGTGTGAAAGTAATAGAAATAATTGTATCTTTATTTATTTTGGTTCTGATTCTCATCTTGGGGTGTGTGTGACTGCATGTGTGATTTACTGATCTGTAGTGTCAAAGAGTGCAGAGCTTTCTCCAATTAAATCTGATGGAGAGTAGTGAACTGTTCTATGGTGTGTCAGGGCTTCATATCACTAATAAGTAGTGTAGCTGAAAGCGGAACACTTAGAGTTCGCTTTAATGGCAGCAAGCGAACACCACTGAGTCTGACGGGACAGGAAGGACATTTCCTTATTTATCACAGTTTAGCCAGAGGCTGTTGCACGCCACCGTGCTTTGTAATTATGGAGACAGTGTCCTCTGCTCGGGGACAGAAACAAGGCCCCAGTGGCGTGGGTTCAGCAGGCCACAGTGTAGTTAATCTCACATTTGTAACAAAAGAGTGATGAATATGAGATTTTCTGTGGGCGCTTGTTCAGCGAGTACAATTACTTTAAAGCACGTCACAGTTTATCTGTAGCCGTTCCTTGGAGACTGTTCAATGGATATTAATTAAGGATTGACCTCAACCTAAGGTTTGTTCTGCAAATGCAGTTGTTTCAAAGATACTAAACCTTCTGCTTAGCAACATGAATGCAATATAGATTTTGCTGCTGCATGTTTTAATGTGACCTCCCCTGGTCCATTATACAATGTTTTTTATTTAGTTTGATCATATTGGGATCAAAACAAGTCAAATATCTATTTAAATATAAAGTTTAAAATAACCAGGGCTAAACAAATCATTAAAAATAGTCTAGTTTTTGTTTAGCTATAGGTTATTTCTTGACTGAATGCAGTAAAAAACAAGCTCACTTATATAGCATGCAGTAACACTATTAGGACTGTTTATTCTTCCATGATGGATGACATTTTGCTGTGTATAGAAACAGCTACTTTATGTGCATTTTACATAGCACAAGTGCTCAATGAAGATATTCTCAGGCAAAGGCTGAGGTAAGACCATCTCATTGTAATAGAGAATGAGTTCCAGTATTTGAGCTGCTGATGCTCTGTGGCTCACATCAAACCTGTAACACATTCAGTCCATCCATCCATCATATATGGAACGTTGTCCATTGTCTTAGAGAAGGACGTCAACAGGGCTGCCTGTCTTGATAAGCAATAAATAAAGTATCGCACAATAAATTAAAATGAGGTTGATCATTTTCTTTTGGCTTCTTGTTTGCTCATGGTCTTTAACCTCTATAGCGTGAAAGCCCCGTGAACAGGCATTTAGCCAGAGGAGCGTCTTCAGTTTTCTGATGCCTTCTTTCAGTTGATGATGCCTCAGGATGCCAGCCGAAAGTTGTTGTTTTTTTATTTTTACACTATATCTTTTAAACTTCTCTAAACTTTGTAAGCAGCATGACCGCAGATATTTAATGATGCCAGAGGACGACACTTGCAGAATAAATTGTGCTGGCTTGGATAGAGGTGGGTAGCGATAGTTTTTAAACTTCTGTAAATTTTGTAAGCAGCAAGAGGGTGACCACAATTAGTTCATGAAGCCAGAAGAAGATGTATGAAGAATAAATCGTGCCGGCTTGGAAAATATATGGTTAGTTCTTTGTTTTTTTTGCTTCAAAATAAAATCGCAAAAAGAAAACAATCTTGTTTTTTGTTTTTTCCGTTTTCAAAACCTAAATGTAAAAATGTAAAATCGATCTATTAAAAAATCCACAGTTTGAATTTTGCTTTGCTTAGCTAAATCCAAAATAAAATAAATGGTTGGTGGTACTTAAATTATTTCAAATGGTCTCCAAACAATATTACCGTTTATTGCAATCATTTATCAATTTATCATCCAACAACATTTGTTATCATGACAGGCCTAAGATGCCAAAACATGGCGCTTTAGAATAGAGGTAGTCTGGGACATGCAGAACGCTTGTTTGGGAGCAAAGCCAAGATTAGATTCAGCGACGTGACTCACATTAACCTGTTGTATAAAAGAAAAAGAGACACCTTACCCAGATGACAGGAAGTAAACTTATGATGATTCTGAGGAACATTTTCTAGTGTGTACCAGAACCACACAACATGACAAAAAGCTAACAAAGGAAGCTAGCAGAATGAGAGGGATGTCTGGGTTTCTGTCCTCGACCTGTTGCCTCAGTGACCCAGCAACATAAACAGATGATGGAGATCTGGAGTATTTTTTCTGCTAAATACTCTGTGATTGCAAAGGACAACAAAATGTGCTGTTGAGTTTAAACCTTGGAAACTTATACAGACATTTTTATTGACATGATTATTTTAGACACATTTTTATCAACACACTGTTCTCCTCAGTGGTTTTAAATGGTGAAATGATATAAGTGTGCTGTTATTTAAAACAACTGGGTTAAAAGTACTGTGTAGTGTTTCTGTACTTGAATATTGGCCAAATGATCGACTCTTGTTGGACAAGTTGAACTCTGATCTGTTTCATGTACATGCCCAGAGTCTCGTCATACATCACAGATTAAAGGCATATAAAGTCGGTGCTCTAGCATCTTGTCAGCGGTCTGACTTAACAAGGTTTTCAATTTTTCCCTTTTCACCTGACTGCCCCGTACGGCTCTGACGTATTCGCTCCTTTACTCTTTCTTTCTCTCTCATCTTGCAGCATGTCTTGTTCTTTCTGACTGTGCCTTTCTGGGGAAAATGAAATTAGGCAGATGGGACCCAAGTGTTGAGAATGATATCACAAGCCAAGTGTTCTCTAAGAACATGGAGTAACGTATGTGTGTTAGAGAGAGAAAATACATTTGATTTTTACATCTGAAATTGGGTTGGATAGGTGATTCTTTTATAATCTGGTTTTTCAAGGTGTGACAGCAATGAAACAGCTCAGCTTCACTTCTTCTCTCCATCTGTTCTCCTACAGTGGTTCTGGCTTTAACTCTATCTTTTATGTTTTTCACCAGGGTCGTCATGTCAAGACCGGTCAGCTGGCAGCTATTAAAGTCATGGAGGTTACAGAGGTAAATATGCACCACTTTTAATCCAGCAGATTCTCTTTGCACACAAATCTTTTATGTTCAGTTCCATGTTTTTGTTCTTGTGGACATTAACACACACACATGAGATAACTAATGAGGAAAAAAGAAAAAGAAACTGGCTGTTCTTATCAGGTTTTAATTTAAGAAAATTCTATTTCAGAGGAACACATGACTGATAGCGCTCCAACTCTGTGCCAGATTTGTGGTATAGCAAAGCTGCGGCAAAAATAAAAATAAGCACAGGGTTTGCCTAGAGATTTAACAAACATTTCTCTGGTGGTTACAGAGACACAGCTTTCACTTTAAACCCACTGGATAAGGCCTACTAACTAATCAGAAACAGGGTGTGGGCTGGAGATGTGACTCAGAGAGAGGATGATAACTTTAGCTAACGTTAGCTGGACAGGATCAGACAGGTGGAGTGTAGGAGAAGGGAGGAGCAGCGTCACTGATTATTTTTGTTGATGTTTATTTATTTATACAGAGACCATGTACAACATTTCATTAACTTTTAAAAAGGAGAGATGCATGATACCAGATTATAGCAAAAAATGTTAATTTCCACCTGCAGTCCCTGGACAGGTTGATATGGTGCAGTGTTCAGCCTGTCTTGGTAAAATTGTTTATCTTGCTTTAGTTCTTGGAATTAATCAATATTAACACTAGAAGAGGTGTATTTTTTTGAACAACAGTAGCAAAGGTGCAGCTCTGCTTTGGATTTTTTTTCACTCCAAAACCATCAGCTTATAAATTTGCTAAGGTTTTTAGACATTTTTATCTTTATGGTTTCTTTATGTTTTCTCTGCTGCTGTTGGACTCTTGGACAATCTTTGTGAATGTTTGGGTTTTATCTGCCACCCCACACTGACTCACACTCAGACAGCAGCCACAGGGTCACACCCTCCTCTGTCACTTGTGCTCGTCTCTGTGGAGATTTAAAGGCAGGCAGCGACTAGAAGAAGCTGTTTAGTGTTTCCTTATTTTTCAATCAACATTTACATTCACCAGCCCCCCCTTCACCCCATCTCCTTATTTCCTCAGCTTCCTCCACACCAGCGTACAGTTAGAGTTCATTGACTTGGAAAACTTTACAAGTGTCATATTTCCTCAGCTCTTGCTGCGCTCGTGTGAATAATACGTGATACAGATTTTAGACCCCTATGATGAATACAATGAATGGACTAAGTGTTCCCTCGCCCGGACGCGGGTCACCGGGGCCCCACTCTGGA
>JARVJO010048159.1:0-21467 GCA_031762555.1 Cynodonichthys magdalenae | reverse complement strand
CTGAAGAATCACGCATTCATTAAAATCAGGTGTGTTGGAGCAGAGAAACAAGTAAAACCTGCAGGACTGCGGCCCTCAAGGACCAGGATTGCCCATGGAGTTACAGGTAAAAGTCAACTGGTTTCACTGAACTGAATTGAGTAAAAGCTTTACTCAATTCAGTTCAGTGGAACCAGTTGACATCATTTATTTTATTAAATCCATTATATCTGGTGGACAAACAAGGTAATAAGAGCAAACATAAGCAATAATATTGGTTTAAATACAACTTTAATGTTTAGTACAAGTTTGCTTCAACCCTTTAATTATAAGACATTTTTATCTTGTGCAAAAAACAGGTGTATTTCAGTTTATACAAATTAAAACTTTTTTTCTGCTGACTAATGTTTTAAACATCTAGAATGAGATGCATAGGTATCTATATACCACTATTAAATCATAAATGGAGTGGTGAGTCAAACACTAGTGGTGTATAATGTTAAAACTGTAATTTATACCGAGAAAATTGAGTCACCCTTTGATAGATGAGAAAACCAAGTCAGTGTGTTCAGGAAACATCGTATGTGACTCATATCAATTTTAAAGAGATGTCAGTTTGATAATTTAACCACTTAACTGACTGATGAATCAGCCAGGTGACGGCTTCCTAACTAATATTCTACTTCTACTTACACTAAGAATGTTGCTGCTTGTCTTAAAATCTGGGTTCAGTTCAGATGTCTTTATTACCTGCAAATGCTTTCTACTGGGGCTCCGCTTTCAGGGAATCATATTTCCTCCATCTTTATTGGATAACACTTTCTTCTGTGAAGTAAGGCCTGTGGTAGGTTGCAGGTTGGAGGCCAGGATGCATCTGGAAGGGCATTCAACTTGAAACAATTTCCAAATCTTTCATGGGATGTTTGCTAGCTGTGGCGTCCCCTGCAAAACGTGTTCAACATTTCAAAACATAGTGTAGTGTTTCTGCGATATCTTCCTCTCTTTGAGAGTGGTGGACTCTTCCATCCATCCATCCATCCATCCATCCATCCTTTTACTTTACCTGCTTTATCTTTCCAGGTTCAGGGCAGCTGATGTCTAATCTTCAGCAGTCAAAATGCGAGAGGTTGGGGACACCCTGGACACAAGTCCATCACAGGGCCAGATAGAGACAAACAACCATTCACTCTGTCTGTGGAAGGAAACGGGAGTAACCTGTATATACAAGCTGAATTTAAGGTCCTTAATTTTTTTAATTTAACAAATTCAAGCTGATTTTGGCCAGCTAGACTGTATTATTTGAAATAATCTGGGATCCTTCTCTGTCGCGAGCTAAAAGGACGTCATGATCATTCAGAACTGAGTGCTATGGTGAATGGTGTAAAACCAAAAATAATCTACAGTCAGAACTAAAACAAACAAAAACTGAGAGTGACATTCATGTCCTTTTAATAAATAATCAAATATCAAGCAAGAACCTGATAAGAACTGTGATATATGTGGGGTTTTGTTTCGTCGTGATTCGAAAATGATGGTTGTTTAAGTATAACTTTTAAATTATTGCCATGTTTTGCCATCTTTCAGTTGAATTCGTCTATTATTTGTATTTCCTTATTTTTAGTACAGCTCTCGTTCTTTATTTTAAAAGGTTTTTTTCTTGCAAGCTGTACTTCCTGTGTTATTTTTGCGGAGCTGGCTCTTTTGATGGTTTAATTTACGGTAGACTCTTGGTTTTCTTTTTTGCCTCACACCTAACCCCAGATCTCATGCCAGATGTTCATCTCTGATGTCAGGGAATTCACCTTTGCTGTTTTTCTTCATTGTCAGGTTAACGTCACTTCCTTCTCGTCAGTCCTGGCCTTTCTCTAAACCAGTTAAGGTTCTGCCACATTTCGATCTTTCTGCTTTGACAATCACTTGGTGTTGAAAAATACTGCCCATTCCAGTTAACATGATCTCTTTTTCTGGGAGATTAAACTAAATAAATGAAAACAAAGTTTTTGTGATAAGGTAATATTAACATTACAATATACTGTGTATGTGTTAAACTTAGCACAACATGAAAGGAAATTAGTTTTTGGTAGATTATTTCTTTGTTGTAACAATGCTTCTACATAAAAAAGTTTTATAGCAGCACCTGATTGCAGGACCTGGGGGTACCAGAAGCTTAAAACAAGAGCCAATAGAAACAGCAAAATTAGCTGTTTGACAGAGAAGATTTGGTACATTTTTCATGTGAACAACCCACATACTCAGCTCTACTGCTCACCCCACAAATGCATGTTCCTTACAAATGTGGCACCATTTAAAATGGAATTGAACAGACTTTCCAATGGTTTAAAATTCCAGAACGTCAGGATCTGTGTCTTCTTGCTTTAACTTTCTAGTGTTTCTCTGTTCCCCTGTGTATCTCTACCCTGTTGTTTTGCTTCCAGCCCTGCCCTTGCTCACCTGTTTCCCCTTGTGTCTTCTCCAGGTGTTTCCCATTAGTCCTCATTAATTTACCTTTATATTCTGTGTCCTGTGTTCAGTCTTTGTCTGATTATTGTGCTGCTTCCCTCAGTCAGTGAGGTGTCTGTGCTTCTTGTGATCTCCTGGGTGTTCTGAGAGTTTTTGCTGCCTCGACAGCCGCTTTTGTTTAATAAAACCTTTGTTTTGAATTCTGCCTGCGCCCTGGGTCAGTCTCCTGCTGATACCTGATACAGAAGTATTATAACAACAAAGACATAATCTACCAAAAAATAATTGCTTAACTTTTTATGCTAACTTATAGCTCACCTTACTCTTCTTTTTGGGTGGTACCACTTCAAATTCAGGTCCTTTACCAGAAGCCTGGGACCTTGAGGGTTCTGTTCTTAGCTGGTCTTAGAACTGAGCTTTTCTGAATAGAGATCTCTAAGGTTGTTCCTGGGATCTGTTGGAACCAGTCTTCCAGTTTGGGGGTCACAGCACTGACTGCTCTCATGACCACTGAGACTACAGACACTTAACTCTCCACATCTTCTCTATTTCGTCTTTCAGCCCTTGGTATTTCTCCAGCTTCTCGTGTTCCTTCTCTCTGATGTTAGTCATTTTTCATCTATCACCACAGCCTTCTTCTCTTGCTTGTCGACCACCAGAGTGTCCAGTTAGTAAGCCATCACCTGTTTGTTGGTCTGAAACTGGAAGTCCCACAGTATCTCAGCTCTTCTATTCTCCTTCAACCTTGATGGGTTCTCACACTTTGACTCTGGAACCTCCAGTCCATTCGGCATAGATGATCCCATGTTATTCCAGCCACTTATGGCACTCCATGTATGCTGTCTGCCTACATGGGTCTTGCCTGGAACAGTAGACCCTGGCCTTTATTGTTCTTGTGCTGAGGGACTGTTGTGTTGCCATGATTAGTGCCTCTGTGCTGTCCTACAGTCCTGCCCTCTCTAGTCACTGTTAATGTTTGTGGATATCAACCACTACCTCAATCTACTGATGGTAAATGATGATGGGGGTTGACTTTCCATGATGGTTCCTCTTGTTCCTCCTCTTCCTTCTGGCTTCTTTAAAAACAAAACTATTGGTGTCTGAATGTTTTTTGCACTGTATTACCCATACAGTTTGGCATGTATTTCTACATTTTGGTAGGTGAAATAATATTAAATTTCCTCTGTGTTTGAAATTCTATATTATTCCATTTTTCTATTGTTGCTGTGTGTCTGAGTCAAACATTTATCTAATTACAAAACTAGAAATGATGCTTTTTAGTTGTTACCATTACGTGACAAAGAAAACTAATGTAAACAATTAATCAATTAATGACTTATTTATGACAAAACAATGCAATTTTACGAGCAGAAATTAGTCAGATTTGTTTTAGCAATTTTCACAACTTTGTTACACAAGCTTAAAGAGGACCATTCAGGCAAATATATACAATACAGCTCACAAAGTTATAATATAAAAGCCATAACACAAAAATATAAAAAATATCACTTCATAACGTTGCAGCATTTGAAATCCAGTATTTCTGAAAAAAGTAATACATGCAAGCCTTTACATTTTCAGAAAATACACTTTAAATAAAAAAACAAGACAATTGCACTCATTTATACATTCATATAACTGATAAGAAAATAAAATGAAACAGATGAGCTTTATGGGTCAGACGACCTGAACAAACAAACAAACAATTAAAAAAATAAGTACAGCTGGAAATGAAATTATATAATGGATTGAAAATACACGATTGAAAATAAATACCTGAAATATAAATGCAACAAAAAATATTTCATTATGAAATCAAATCCATGCTCTCAAACTGCGAGAAAGCTCTAATAGTAAGTGAAAAAAAATCTGCCAGCCTTTTTTTCTATAAAACAGTGAGTTATTTACATATTAAATAGGTTTTTTGTTTTCACAGAATGTGATCAAAATATGTCCAGAAAACACGTGTAAAAATGTGTTCTGATTTTCTTTTTTTTTTTTTTCTTTTTATAGGCTATCAGATCATTTACAGCACACAGATACTGTGAACCAGGGGTCTCCAATCCTGGTCCTTTGAGGCAGTAACCTAACTGTTTTATTTGTTTCTCTGCTTCAACTCATCTGATTTAGTGATTGAATTAACTACAAGCTCTACAGAAGCCTCATAGTCATCTATACATTCAAAACAGGTGTGTTGGAGCAGAGAAACCTGTAAAACATGCAGAATAGTGGTCCTCCAGGACCAGGATAGGAGACCTCTGCTTTAGACAAATGGTAAATTAGCATTCCTTCTTTCATAAAAAAAAAAACTATTTGGTTTAGGTTTTTAAAAAGAAATAAAAAAAATGCCTTCTCATTTTGTATTTTTTGTGGAAGTTAGAATAAAGCATACCATTGTAGACAGCCTGATGTGTCTACATCTCTCTCATGGTTTGTACCTTGTTAATGTTTTTTTTCTTTTTGTATGTTTGAAGATGCCTTGGATTGTTCAGATCAGGTGTGTTTAGTCCTGGTCCTTGAGAGCAGCTGTCCTTTATGTTGTACCTGTTCCCCTGCTCAAACACACCTGATACGATTGAATTACCTCTTCAGCTCTGCAGAAGTCGTCAGGATCAACATGTTTGCATTAGTCTGTATGTCTCAGTTCCACCCAGGGGCGGAGCTTGACATTTTTGAAAAGGGTGGCACAGGGGTGGCCAATGTGTTTTTTTTATGGGAGCTCATACAATGAAGAAAAGCCCTTTGGATTAAAACATTCAAGATGGCAGCAACAGTTAATTCCAAATAGCTATAATTCCATTGTTTTAAGAATTGTTGAGCTGAAATTTTGTGTGTTCGAAGCTACAACTGATCCAAAAAACATGCTGAATGCTAATAAAAACCTGTTATTCAGCTATTTGTAGATAAAAAAGATAGAAAGCTTACTATTGTTGTAAAAGTAGCCAAAAACAATCCTTATGAAACCTAATCAAAAATTCAAAATGGCCACCACAGCTAAATTTAAAAGCCTATACACCATGTTAAGACTTAGGACCCCCACATATTCGGGCATACTTCGCTCAGTGGAGATCCGCGTGAACTTGAGGTGACCGTTCGCCGGCCTGGTCCTCGCAGAGATCAATTTTTTATGTCCGCAGTGTCACACAATAAACTGCCCGGTGAGTACACATCAAACTGTTTTGGATGCGACACCTAGCTTTTAAAGTTGAGAATAAGTGTCGTTTGTGGACGAAATAGTCAAAATATGAAGAGCTTCTCATGAAGGAGATTAGAAAACTTTATGATACAGCAAGGAAGGAATCTAAAGACTTTCAGCGAGCAACAAATTTGTGGGAGGAAATAGCTCAGACCTTGGGTAAGTTCTTTTCTTTTATTGTTTTAAAGCTAAAATGCAAACTATCTCTTCTTCCTCATCCTTGACGCCATGACTGAAATTGCGGGAAATTAAAGAATTTGTCAGGCGGTCAGTACGCTCGAGTACGAAATCTCAAACGTCTGTGGACAATATGAGAGTTGTCCGCGCGGCTCACGGACCGCACACAGTACGCCCGAGTATGTGGGAGTCTTTATTGAGATGAAATGTGTTGTGGAGTAGCTAAGAATGACCACATGCTGATTATTGATGCTAATCCCAAATTAAGCTAACTACTAATGCTAATTTTACAAAGTGCTATAATTCAGCCATTTTTGAACACACATTTCTGAAAATTGATAGAGTACAGTAGTATCAGAGAACAATCTTTTACAACATCTAAATGCAAATACAAAATCTATGACGCTCATACCTTTGTCAGATATTTGGAAGGTGGCACATGAGGGGGCCAATCAAATGACAGGGGTGTCACTTGCCACCCTGGCCGCTCCTCTGTCTCGGCCCCTGGTTCCCCGTGATTTATGGAACCACAAGACCAGTGGTTCTATCGGGCCGGGCTGCTTGGTTCAATTTGACATCAGTTACTGTTGCTCAATGATTGGTTCACTTTAGGTTTTTTTCACACAAGTTTAACTACACAATAACAGCACGAGCTGCCAAACAACAACAACAAGCTAACAAAAAGCTACCATTAGCTTACAGTTCTCTGTTGTCCTGATGGTCCAGTACAGTCTTTGGTACTTTTCCTTCAAGTTTGGTGTAGTCCTTTATTGTTGTGTCGCAAAGAAAATGAAATTTGTTCATGTTTATTATTATGATCCCGCCCGTGTTGAGGCGGCACTCTGCTCAACGCAAACACAACCAGGCCTGGGGTAGGGTAAGATGGGCCAAGCTAGGTCTTAAAATGCAAAAATGCCTTCAGTCACCCACTCATTCAAATCAGGTGTGTCAGAGCAGGGAAAACTTTAAAACATGCAGGATTGTGGAACTCAAGGACCAGGATGGACACCAATGGTGTAGATTGTTTCAACCCTTCAGCACCTCAATCATTTAAAGCCTTGTAAGCTTTAACACAGTCATCCTTGAGCATGTTGACAAACATTTTCTCATACATCTTGTGCGCTGAGGTGTTTCCAATGATGCGACTAATCTTCTTGAGACCTTTCAGCAGATGGCGTGGCGCCCCCTGGCTGCGCAATACCTTCAGACTGTGAGACAGTCCCTTCGCCAGGTCCAGGTTGTGGTTTGATGTTTTCCACAGGTGCAGAATCTGCAGGACATGCTGCCTGGGTGGACAGGTGGAAATGACGGCCCTCACGTTGTACTCTTGAACTTTGATCCCTGGCAGGCTGTTGGTCACCTTCACCAGGTCGTCAATAGTGAGGTTTTTCAGAGCGCTGCAGCGGAAGATCTTCTTCTCACACTGGTTCATTCCTGAAGACACACGTTAGTCATGTTAAATATGAGGCTGCTGAGAAATAAAGGCATCCATTTGTGCTTCTCAGCTGTACCTTGTATGATGCCAAAAAGCTTGTCCTTATTCTGCTGCCTCCATAACCTCAGCAGGTGCAGGACCTGCTGTTGGGGACTGCAAGTCTTCTTCAGCCTCTCCAGGCTCTTGTGATCCACCTTCTGCCCAGGAAGACTCTCCAGCAGTCTCTCAAGTGGAACTGAAGACAGACGCAGGGAGGCCAGAGACTGAAAGACTGCCTCCTCACAGAGGGTCACATCTGCAAGAAATTATATGCAAAAAAGCAATAAAAATGTTTCAATGATGCTAAATACAGCCTACGTATAATGAGGTGTAGAGATGTGACATTCACGAACAATCAAAATCATAGTTGCATTGTGCTAACCCCTGCTTCCTGATCTTTCCCTGAGGCACTAGGTTTCCTATGAATACTGTTTAACAAACACCATTTTGTCATCTTAATAAAGCAAGATTTCATCCTAAGAGAATGCTGGGTCAAGGGAAAACTCAGAAATAAATATAAGTGATCTCTAAGAGTGATTGCTGTTAGCAAATTGTGTTCTGGCTATTATCATTCTATCTACTGGTAAGCAGTGTGCCATGAAAAACTGGGTCATTAAATTATGTCATGAAAACTGGCTTATAAGAAAAGTACTTTTCCAGTACAAATTAGTTATAATGTGGACCGAGGTTTTCAAGCTGGCATCATTATGTTTGAGGACAAACAGTAGATTATTGTTTGAGTTCTGTAAAGTAGAGACATTAAACAAATTCTTGCTTCCAGTATCGAAAGCAATAAAATCATTGTAAAACTACAAACCTCACCTTTCCTCAAGAGTAGAAAAGTAAACACCCTAATTACAATCCAAACATACCATAATCTAGTTTGTTAACAAGTGTTAAGATACAGTCAACTGTTGGAACATTGACAGAGGACATAAAAGTCTGATACATAAATGTATGACGAGACCTTGGTGATGCTACAAACATGATGTGTTTCTATCTGTATCTTTATTTCCCCTCATGTTTTGTATTTACTTCAGTTTCCTCTAATCACATTGAGAACAAAACCAGTGCCCTGAACTTAAAAGCAGGACTAGCAGCACAGCAAGGCAACTTCCGGTTTGGTTTGTGATTTCCAGTGTCATAAATCTCTTTTGATTTATTTCCCTACTTTCAGACTGTGATTAGTACGGAGCCCATCCAGTGACACTGGATTAAAAAAAATAATGCATGGCCCAAGATAACTTTGAACTGTGTCTCTTTGTAAGGGATAAAGACATTGTTGGAGTCATATGTGAGCACCCTGTTTTTGTTTTTAACTGTTTCAGGGTACCCCAAATGTATAAAAATAATAATAATAATAATAATAATAATAATAATAATAATAATATAATTATTATTATTAACATTTTTTGGTGTATGTTTAATCCAAAGAGTATACCTTCATGGTTCAATCTAAACGTGTCATTTTTCATAGTTGCTGACTATAGTATTTACAAGGTGACATTGAACATCCTGTGTGTCGGGAAACAGATTTTTATTGTGTTCCGGAACATAACATAACTCCGACTCTTTCTGCAGCAAAAGCATAGTGTGGGATTTGAGCACGCTTTTAGTGTTTAAAAAATAAAGCTTTTGGGCAAAGACAATATCTGTGTCTTATAGCTGCAACGTATATTGTTAAAAATTACTTCATGTCTAAATGCAAGTGACTGAAGGATGTCATTTCTTCCTTTTTTAAAATTAAATGAAATTAGATCAACTTTCTCTATGTTAACATTTAACAGTCTCTGCATGGAAATGACTGCAGTAATTATCTCGTGGCCATGCATTATTATTATTTTTTTAATCCAGTGTCACTGGACGAGCTCCGTAGATAAGTTCTCTGTAGCAGCAGTTGATGGACACATGCAGACCCAGTGTCAAGAATCCTGGGTTGACTCATCGAGTTGATAACCAGCTTTATAGTTTAAGGAGATGTATAAAACTATTATAAATAAAAAGTGTGTGTGATTATTTTTTAGTAAATCTTAAAATAAAATCTTCAAAGTTTATTTGTTTGTGTACGCATGTTAATTTGTATGCATGCATGCATGTGTGTGTATACTTAAACATAATTCTATACAGATTGGTGTATCTATGTAAGGTTTAACAGTGGAAATGACTATTTTGACCAAAGAAAATACAATTATTTCTAGAAAATACATCAATGATATAATTATTTTGTAATTGATGTTAAATAGTTTATAGCAGGTAGATGGAATATTGTTTCAGTCTTATTGAAATCATTACTGTGTAATTTAAAAGACGGAAACAGAGAGATTGGAGGACAGTGGTATTAAATAAATTTGTACTTTGTCCCACTCCATTTCAAATATATTTAATTTTGTTGTCTTGTGACATTATTTTTGTTTATTTTTAATACATGTTTGAAATAAACGTAAACTTGAATAGTACCACTTAAACACCATTTCTTAACATGATTAAAGGAGGAAAATATATTTATAGTCTGTGTTATTTTCTTTCAAATCCTGGCAATAAGGGGGTTACATACTGGAATTTTATTGGCTTAAAAAAATAATTGTCAGTGTCTGGACAGTTAAACCTGTCTAGTCCAAGTTTCAGTGGATGTGTATGACCAGTGGGCGGTGATGACTCATGGTTTTTCATGTCAAACCTTTCAATAATCATTGCTGTGAAACAGCATCAGTCAAAATTATATTAATCATTACTCAAAATCCTTACTCACTGCAATGCGTCAATCATAAGACCAACAGCAAACTATTATAAAATTGTGTCAACAGCAAATTAAAATGAGTCACAAAATATATTTACATTTTAATTCTACTAATCTTGACACAGTTGGTTGATATTACATATTACAGCCAGTGTCATACGGAATATTATTATTATGTAGATGTCTGTTCTTGTTCATTATGTTAATGTGTGTTTCTAAAGTGCTGCCCTTTAAATTAACTACATTGGAAATATGTACAGCTCACGTTCCAGTTCCCTTTTATTACCACAGAGCTACCATCAGTCTGACTCATCTCTGCATGTCGCTCTACCAAACTGCACAAAGCTGCAAATTTTGCAGCAGCTGTTAAGATTTCCTTAAAAGGTAAAGTATCTCTCACAATGAGCAGAATACCTTTTTTTCTTTTTTCTTTTCTTTTCTTTTCTTCTTTTTTTTTACTAACTTATGAACTTATGAAACTTATGAAACTTATGAAACTTTATGAAACCTTTGATGTTTCCTCTGTGGGCCAGGGCAGTCCCATCTTACACATACAGGACACTCACAGCTGTAGATTACTGAAAATTTTGTGTTTTGAAATTTACAGTACATCTTTCTTTTTTTTTTAATCTGCTGTAGGTGTATGTGTGTGAAAGAGATTTCCGGTTGGTTTGCAAACCATGATTGTATAATTAAAAACAGATTTTTTTTATAAATCTATTGAAGTTTCATGTAAAGAGGATTTTGGCTTTAATTCTCTGAAGCATTAATGATGTAATTGTGGCTTTTTCACTTTGACATCCTGGTGGCTAATCCACATCACGTTATTGTTAGGAATCCCTCTGCCCTCAGTTTCACATGTTTATTGAAACTGTTAAAACTGGTGCAGAATTAGCTGCAGAGGGTTTGTGGTTGTGCACTTTAAACAAGGACCTTTTTTTTGAAAGAATGCTTGAGGAGAGCGTTACCTTCCCTGATGGATAACAGCTTTGTGTGTTTAAAACTAAATATTCTGTCTATTGTCTGTGTATGTGTGTGTGTGTGGTTTTCTCAGGTTGAGGAATTTAATTTCATATTTGAGGCTTCCTCCCTCAGAGTACATTTCAGTCAGTCATAGTTTAGGTCTGAGTAACAAAGCTTAAAAGCTTTTTTGTGTCTTAATTTGTGTTTGACTCAGTTTCCTTTGTTATTGTGTTTGAGGATGTGACAGTTACAGCAGTAATTGATCCATCATGGTTATTTTTTTTTCTTTTGAATGCAGAAACATAAACATCGATTTCAACCCCTGGCTTTTCTCTCTTTCTACTGTGTCTTGCTCTCAAGTTGGTTTTTAAACATCCATGAATTAGGAAAAGAATGGAATCTGGATGACAAACCTGACCAAGGAAACCCCCTCTGCTTTTGGGAATGAAAATTACCACAAGTCTAAAATCATTCAGTTCTGAATGATTTTAGGTTGTTGACAATTGAGGTTTTGTGTGTGTGTGTGTGTATTTGTGGAAGCGTGTTTGGTACATCATGGGGACCATTTTCCAGACAAGCAAAGCCTTGGGGGCCCAGTGCTCCTAACAGGGGTCAAAGCCTTGTTTCTATGGATACAGATGCTGTTTTTGGGTGGGGACCATGGTGTGTTTAGGTTAGATTTAGGGTTAGGTATGTGCTGGGGTGGTTAGGTTTAGGGTTTTGAATCACAGTTAGGTTATATAAATGATTGGAAGTCAATGCAAAGTCTCCACAAGCATAAAAAAAACAACATGTATGTGTGCCATGGCGTAAATGCTGGATTTAAACTCCAAACTCTCGCTGCATTTGCTCAGAAGCGGTTCAGCACTGTGTAAGTTCTCACCATTACGGCACAAAGCGTGATGCTGAGAGCACTCAAGTGTGGCCTTCCTGTCCTGGGGACCACAGAGGCTGTCTGAAGTGGACGTGCCCCATCTGAGGGTCTTCAAGCCAAAATCCGAGCAGTTTCTGTGGGGCTGACACAGTTCGGAGGACGAGCTGCCAGAGGAGAAGTGACCGTCAGGACAACGTCCACACACTGTGTCAGTCACTGGTGTACCTGGAAGACAGCAAGAATTATTTGTTTTAAAGTAAGAACTTCGAATTTTCTGTTCTCACAGTTCAGACTGCTCAACATGATGTTCTCTGGAAAGCTTATTAACAGTTATTATCTTACCTGTTGCAGATAGCTCTTTTAAAGACTTAAATTTGGAGAAAACGTGGAATATTTTTAAAAATTGATGAGCTAACATAGTCTGACATGAAAAATAGAATATAAGTGAACTGTTGCCTATCAATCCAAATCCCCCAAATTTCATACTGAAATAGTAACATTTCTTTTTTTATCTTCTCACCACCACCGATTTCACATTTTGTGTCATTTGAGAATTCAGTGTTTTTTCCCCCTCAAAACACTTAATGTGGTTGCAGCAGCTAGCTGTAGCCTTTCCTGTGAAGCCTGGGACATTTCCAGAAAATAATTAAGTTCTACTAGAATAACAGCGTAATGTAAAATTGATGATTTTGAAACAGCATTTGCATGAACTGTTGGGACATGTTTGAGATTTGAAGTTTTTTTAAAAACACACATTGGTCCTGTCTCTGCTGAAATTAGCTGTTAGCTTTTCATTTTGGTCCAAAATATTTGTTTATTTATTTATTTATTTTTCAAATTGAGGTCATTCAAACAGCTGTATTCAAGATGCAAGGGAAAAAAATGGAGGCGGAAATAGAGGTGTGATTAAAGAAATCTCAGAAATATCAAGGAACTCAAGCTAATAGTTTATTTATTAGCAAATTTCTGCAGTCTAAAAAAAATCTTGACATTTTTTTTTAAATTTAGGTACACACTATGTCGTTTCATTCTAAACGACAACTTTGTTTAAGATGGTTACTGTTTTTAAATGAGTTTTATAAATAAATTGATTTTATTTTCTTAGATGGTAAAAATTCCCTTTTGAGTGAACACTGATGTAACTCTGTGACTCTTGCTTGTTGCAGGTAAATAACCCCAAAATATGAATTATTAAAAAAATAAATAAACAAGAAAGCTTCAAACCTAAAGGTATTTCTCTTCTCATAGTGCAGCGAAGTCATGACTCTGCAACCCAGAAAGTTGTTGGTTCAATTTCCCCATGCCCATGTCAAGGCTTCATAGGGCAAAACACTGACATTTAAAATGCATTTTATTTAGAATGAAATAGTTATATAATTTGTGTTAATTAAAAATACATCAAAAGCTCTTTGTTGTTGCTGCTGAATCCATTCAAGGTGCTTTGTAAGTAAAAACTGCAGTATTTCCCTTTTAATCTTTACTTTTATCTAAACTGACTCAAACATTTTCGTTGCATGATTTAAACTACTTCAAAAAATCAGACCTTGTCAATTAATCTGAGGGATTCATAGAACTTTGACCACCAACATGTGATGATGACCACAGCATAGATGTGATTGTGAAAATGACTCTCCACCCACGAAGTTTCTATGAGTTCTACTACTACAGCAGGATATTTACAACTCTGCACAAAGCGCAATGACTTTTCACGCTGACAAAAAAAAAATTATAAAAACGAGTCATCAGTTTCAGTGAGCTGCTTTTGATTCATGTACCGTAATTTCAAAGTCATACTCACATTTTGTTAGAAAACACACCTGAAACCTACTTCTGGAGCCCCATGTTGGGAATCACACATGGCCTTTTTTTTTACTGTAACACTTTCAGCTTCTAGTATGAGAACCACAGAAACACATGACGACTCGTGTAGCGGAACCACTGATAAAATCACATCCTCATTTTATTTTTAGGTCTGAGTAATTGAAGTAAAGGTACATAGGATGACGTGCCGCTTTTATCAGTAGTTCCTGCTATCACAGCAAAGTCTTTCATCTTTTCACATAACAATATGAAACCCCCTGCAGATGTGCAGATGTGCAATAGTTTCCTGTATGACTGATGATGAAGCACGTACAGTACAGACTTGTGAAAGTAATAAATCATTCAAAATAAGTGCTGAAATGAAAGAATTTTTCTTGAACATTCCTCTAAATCAGCACTTTGACAAATTATGCAGCCAAATTTGGCTATGTAAAACAGTGTTTTTCACTTTTAATTTCAATATTGTAAAAATGCTGACAAAGCTTATAGATATAAAAAAAATGGATCAAATTAAAATACCGAAATGCTTATTTAATGCAATGTTGCTTTACAAGCTATTCAAATGAATAAAATTAAAGTTTGACAGATTTTTGTTGATAAAATATTTAAATTCAAACACCCAAAAAACTAAAATAATAATTTATTCGTTTCATACAAGTTAAATATGTGACCAATCAATTTGAACCGCATGTCTTGGACACTCAGGTGAAGAGAGCTGTCATCTGACCACTGCCTGGTGGTAAATTGGCTCTGATGGTGGGGGAGGATGCTGGTCAGACCTGGCAGGCCCAAACGTATAGTGAGGGTCTGCTGGGTCTGCTGGGAACGTCTGGCAGATTCTCCCGTCAGACTGAGCTTCAACTCACACCGCTGGGAGAACTTTGAACACGTTCCAGGGGAGGTAGGGGACATTGAGTCCAAATGGGCCATGTTCCATGCCTCCATTGTCGAGGAGGCTAACCTGAGCTGTGGCCGTAAGGTTGTCGGTGCCTGTCATGGCGGCAACCCTCAAACCTGCTGGTGGACACCGGCGGTGAGGGATGCTGTCAGGCTGAAGAAAGAGTCTTATCGGGTCTTTTTGGCCTGTGGGACTCCAGAAGTAGCTGGTAGGTATCGGCAGTCTAAGCGGATTGCGGCTCGGATGGTCACTGAGGCAAAAACTTGGGCATGGGAGGAGTTCGGAGAGGCCATAGAAAAAGACCTACGTATGGCGGTTCTGGTCCACTATCCGGCATCTCGAGGGGGGCGGTTCGCCATCAACACTGTTTATGGTGGGGATGGTGCGCTGCTGACCTCAACTCAGGACATTGTGGGTCGGTGGGCAGAATATGTCGAAGACCAACCAGTCTACATGTGTATTGTGGACTTGCAGAAGGCATTTGACCATTTCCCTCGGGGAGTCTTGTGGGTGGTTCTCCTGGAGTATGGGGTACCAAGTCCTTTGACACGGGCTGTTGGGTCGCTGTACGACCAGTGTCAGAGTTTGGTTCGCATTGCCATTAGTAAGACTCGTTTCCGGTTGTCTTTTGTCACAGATTCTGTTCATAACTTTTATGGACAGAATTTCTAGGCGCAGCCAAGGTGTTGAGGGGATCCGTTTTGGTGACCTTAGGATCTCATCTCTGCTTTTTGCAGACGATGTGATCCTACTGGCTTCATCAAATCGTAATCTCCAGCTCTCACTGGAGATGTGAAGCGGCCAGGATGAGGATCAGTGCCTCCAAATCCGAGACCATGGTCTTGAGTCAGAAAAGGGTAGGGTGCCTTCTCCAGGTCGGGGAGGAGGTCCTGCCCTAAGTGGAGGAGTTTATGTGTCTTGGGTTCTTGTTCACAAATGAGGGAAGAATGGAACGGGAGATCGATAGGCGGATTAGGTCTGCATCTGCAGTGATGTGGGCGCTGTATCGGTCCGTCGTGGTGAAGAGAGAGCTGAGCCAGAAGACGAAGCTCTCGATTTACCGGTCGGTCTACGTTCCAACCCTCATCTATGGTCACGAGCTTTGGGTCGTGACCGACAGAACGAGATCGCGGATACAAGCAGCAGAAATTAGTTTCCTCCGTAGAGTGTCTGGGCTCTCCCTTAGAG
This sequence comes from Cynodonichthys magdalenae, assembly GCA_031762555.1. Lineage (NCBI taxonomy): Eukaryota > Metazoa > Chordata > Actinopteri > Cyprinodontiformes > Rivulidae > Cynodonichthys > Cynodonichthys magdalenae. The sequence goes on along the minus strand of JARVJO010048159.1, from coordinate 5,700 downwards.
ATAGCTCGGTCATCCGGGAGGGACTCAGAGTAGAGCCGCTGCTCCTCCACGTCAAGATGAGCTAGTTGAGGCGGCTCGGGCATCTAGTTAGGATGCCTCCTGCCGGCCCAAGTGGCTGGGGAAGTCTGGGTCTCTTTGCTTAGGCTGCTGACTCCGTGACCCGACCCTGGATAAGCGGAAGAAGATGGACGGACGGACAATTTGAACCAAGGATTCAGTCAAAGTGGTATGTGGAGAAAAAGGCAGCTACAGTGCGTTGTTTAAAACATTTGACATAACTGCATTTTATAATGTATAAATACACTTAAAAAACAGATTGCTAGATTTATTAAAGCAAGATATAAAAACAATTTCCACTCAACTGAGTTGAGTAGGTGTAAAGCCACTTTCACATTTATTTTTTAAGAAAAATTAAAATTTGCCTTTGACTCAGCTTAGTTCAGTGGAAATTGATGGTATAACTTACAGGAACTTACATACAAAAATCCAAATCATCTGTTTTTTTTTAGTGTACTTTATCTGTGAATCTTTTGGATGGTATGTTTGAAATATAATCATTTAGAAAAAAATTTTTGAAGCACATTTTTAAGCAGTAGAAACACAAGATGTGATTTAGATTTTTTTTTTTAATTACAATTTTGATTTTTTTTCCTAATGTTCAAATATTGTCTAAAGTTTCCTCTTTAAAATAAATTTATTAATTTAAAATAAATAAATCAATAAATCATAGTAAAACCTAACCTAAACAGGATTCAGACAAATTGAGCCATAGCTTTGAAACCACTCATGATATCAGAATGATCAAAATTTCCCTTAAAAAGTGAGGAATATGAAAATGTTCTCTCGTAATTTTGACTCAATTTAATCTAACCCTCAATTTGATGTGATGTGTCACATATAGTCAAATAAAACAAGTTCGGTGTTTATTCTGCTTTTTTTCCCCCTAAACATCAATATCTTCTAAAATAACCCAAATCAAACAGATAAAGTAGTTCTGGAGACTTAATAAGTTTCTTATCCCAGCTGTTTTTCTACAACCCCATTTCTGATAAAAACTGGAAAAAAAGGTAAAATAAAATGCAATGATGTGCAAATGTCACAAACCAATATTTTACTCACAATGTAACATACAAAAACATACCATGGGCTCTGGAATACTTGAATCAATGTTTGTTAACATAGTTCGATGTGCCAAATCCAAGTGAAGGCCAAACGTGAACACAATAAAGAAACGCTGCCATCTTCTGGACCAAAGCTCATTTTAAATGGACTGAGGCAAACTGGGGTCAGAAGTGTGGAAACTTAAAAATCTTTTTGGAAATGACAGATGCCACCCCACCTGTTACCAGCTCAAAGATAAAAGTTGTGTTTCTCTGATGGTATAGGGGTGCATTAGTGTCCATGGAGTGGGATGCTTACATATCTAGAAAATGCGCTATTAATGTAGAAACCTATGTATGGCTTTTAGAAAAAACATGGTCACATTCAGAGAACATCTATTTTAGTGAAGGCCTTGCCCATTTCAGCAAGATAAAGTTAAACAGCTCACTGCAACAACTGACCCATCATGAAATAAAAATTGAAGCAAAGAAAAAAAGAAAAAATGCAACATCAGACAAGATAGGGACAACATTCCCTCATCAGTTCTTAGGCATTTACCGGGGAAACTTCAGAATGATTAGTCCTGTCCCAACTTCAAGATGTGTTGATGCCATCAAATTTATAATTATCTTCATTTTTGTCCCCCAGAAAAAATGAAACAATGTAAACATAGCAAATGTTTAGATTTGCACCTTTTTTGTAATTTATTTATTTATTTATTCATAGTTTTTGTTTTTGTTTATTGGGGGGGGGGGGTTAATGCCAATTAATAAATTCTAGTTTAGTTACATTTGACACATCATCAACAGTTTTTCAAAGTTGGTGTTGTAAATATAAACAAGCTGAAAGCACTTTGTTTCAAAAAGCTGCATAGAATCATTTCGGGAGATGACTGAATGTCGAGACGGGTGGGGGTGTGGGGGGGAGGTCTAAGAAGGGATGTGATTTTAGAATAAGGCAGAAATATGTGGCTTAAAACTTAAAACCACAACTGGAGGCCCAACATGTCCTGCAGCTTCAGGGGGGCCGGGGGAAACCCCCTAAACTGCTGTCTCATGTCTGCTGAGTTGAATCACATTCTCTGGCGGTCGATCAGTTTGAGTGCTTTTTGGAAAAAATGTCACATTTATGAAACATGTCAGCATTGCAGGGGTCAGATGATAACTACACTCACTGGAAAAAAAAAACATTGTCTTTTCATTGTGGTGGCTGGATTCTGGTTCCAGACCAAAGCTAAGGTCACATGAAGTGTCTCAATTTGTACTGTGGAAGTAACAAATTTCTGTTCCTTGTAATGCAAAAAGTCAGCTCTGTTTATGAGGCCAACAATCATCACTGACTCAGTTAAAAAAAAGAATCTGGGCTCTATGTCAAGGCTTAGATAACCAGGATAACCAGGATCACATTTTATGCTAAATTACTAATAAGTTATTCGAATAAGAATAAGAATAAGAATAATTTTGGAGGAACTTCTGCATTTTTGAGTCAGGCAGGTGGGAAAAAAAATAAACATAAACTCATATTTCAGTTTACTTTAACTGTGACAAAATTTTATCACTTGACTAAAATGGTAAAATAATTTCATTAAGTGTGTCTGTGTGCCTGTGTCAAATTGATGCACTAAAGTAGCTTTAATAATTTTCTCTATTTCAAGAAATTCTGTTCAAAACAATCTGTATTTTCCAGGAGGGACTCAGAGTAGAGCCGTTGCTCCTCCACGTCGAGAGGAGCCAGTTGAGGTGGCTCAGGCATCTGGTTAGGATGCCTCCTGGACGCCTCCCTGGTGAGGTGTTCCAGGCACGTCCCACTGGAGGCCCAGAGCAAGACCCAGGACACGCTGGAGGGGCTATGTTTCTCAGCTGGTCTGGGAACGCCTTGGGATTCCCCCGCGACCCGACCTCGGATAAGCGGAAGAAAACGGACAGACGGAAAATCTGTATTTTGTTTGGCTATAATTGTTTTTATTTTATTTTTTACATGTTTAAGATCAACTCAGTTACACAAAAGCAGCTCCACTCTGAATGACTGATCGCTCTTTAAATGTCAGTCCCTACCAAAAACTGTGTTTCAGTGAAACCAATAAGGAAGCAAAACCTCAGGAGTTCAGTGGAAAGAGATGGCTTCTGTATGTTTGACGCTGTTTAGCTGTAAATCTAATAATGTGTGACAGGAAATGTACTACTTTTAAAATATTACGTCCTCAGCTGATAGATTTATAATAAATGTCCATCAGAAATGCATCCCTCTGAGCTCATTACAGCCATTTTAATGTGACATTTTGGACAACCTAATGGGATATTGTGAGATGTACTGAGAATGTCTCGCAACTACTGCCACACCAGTTATTATGTCAATATCTGTGAAATTGACTGAATAGTTATATATACAGTTATAACAAATTTTGTGTTTGTACTTGCTTTTTTATTGATTAAAAAGGTAATCAAATGTAGACTCATGTCCAATAATTCATATCTTAGAGTTTCAATAAAATCTGATCTTCGGTTCATGAGATATTTTGCTAACAGACAAATACACATGTAGAGATTTAGACAAAACATTATTGATACATTTGATGGGAATATCCAAGTTAATCCTAACCTCCTAACAGGGCGATATAAGATAATACAAACTCAGTCAGCACAAACATATACTGATTAAATGAAGGTTGCAGAAGGAAAAGTGTCTTTTATTCAACAAACTGAGTAAGTATGAGGGGATAAACCCTACAGCAGGGCTGATCAACTGATGGACTGCAGGGGGCTTGTATGACACATATTTTCTGTCATAGTGGCAACCCTGTTATATATTATCTGTGATCCAATCTATTAGGATATCATTTATTTATATTAGGTTTTAAAGAAAAAACATTTAAAAAGTAGATGTAATGTAAACCAATCAATCAATCAATAATTTATTCACTCAATTTAACAATTTTCATCATTAACATACAAACACATTTTCTTGTAACACTTATTATACATGAGTGAAAAGGGCGCAGGAAGAAGAAAAACCTTGTAAAAACCTGCTCCTTTCTTAATTATTACAATTCATTTTTCATGGCCGGATACATTAAGAACATAAATTGCAAACAATATGTAACTCTCCTCATTGTTAACTCAAAAGCGTATAAGACTTAATTATTTTTTTCTTTATAAAGTATTTTGAATTGATTTAAAGTAGAACTTTTTTTTTAAATCATCATCCAAACTATTCCATAATTTTACTCCATAAACCGAGATACACATTTGCTTTAAAGTAGTACCCACAGTTTTATTTTTGAAATCCTATTTCCTTCGGTTATTTCTGTCATTTGTACTTAAGACAAAAAAACTTTTGTAAATTAATTGGCAACAATGTCTTTCTTGCTTTAAACATAACTAATAATTTTTTTAAATTAACTAAATCCCCTAGTTTCAAGATATTTGATTGAATAAAAAATGCATTTGTATGTTCCCTAGCATTCACTTCATATAGAATTCTCATAGTTTTCTTTTGTGTCACAAACAAAGTTTTAGTGTTGGTTTTATATGTGTTGCCCCACATAAAACATAATCCTTAAAGTTACAGTTCTGAAGAAAATTATTAAAATCTGTCTTATTTTCTTCAAATGCATTTAGATTTCATCCAAGTCTAACCATTTATAATTGCAGACCAAAATAACCTGTAAGTTTAAGTTTTATTGGTTTATGACAAAATGCCATGAAGGAAAATGAAGTCTGTTTCTAATATAAACCCCTGCGTTACTATTTTCTAAATCAGCTCTGAAAAGCTGCTAAAAAGTGAAGACATGAAGAGAATTTATGTTGACAGGAAAAGAATAGAGAAATGTCAGAATGTGTCCGAGTGAAAGTTCAACATTTATCCTATTTATCTTTAACTTTATACTTATTGTGTGTAAATTTACACATTTTCTGTACCAAGAACTGGCAGATGGTGAAAATCACCAAAATGGAAGTTGGCTCACAGAGATTTTTTTTAAGTATGAGACAGAACATTTCTAAGAAAGAGTCAGTCTTGAAAAATGTTGCTTGGTTCTGGGATTTGTTAAAAAAGGGAGATGAACATCTGGAACAGATCTGACAGACTGACTTGGAGGAAGAAGGACAAGCAGTGAGATGAGACATAAAGACTTCCCATCATAATGAATGTCTGTGCTCTGACAGCGTAAGTGTTTCTGAGATGGCGGTCATTTAAAATAAGGAATCACGTGATGACAGAAAAAAGTCTGCAGATATTTTAAAACCCTAAAAACACAAACTGGATGAATTCTTCTCTACATATTTACACATTTTATGGAATCCAAATGTAAAATAAAACATTAAAAGAAACACATTTTCATTGTTTAGCTCACTTTCTGAGTGTAATATCCAGTGTTGTATAAAGTACCACAAAGTGATACTTGAGTAAAAGTACAAGTATCTTACCAAAAACACAAAGATCCACAGCAATGGCAGTCATTGAACTGATAGAAGAAGTCACAAGCGCCTTAGATAATAAGAAATCTGCAGTTGGTGTATTTATCGATCTCAAAAAAGCTTTTGACACAATAAATCATGAAATATTAATTAAGAAATTGGAGCGCTATGGTATTCGGGGAGT
>JARVJO010047736.1:0-21577 GCA_031762555.1 Cynodonichthys magdalenae | reverse complement strand
TGTTGATTTAACACTGAGGAAATCAACACTGTGAATTAACACCAACACTGGGTGTCAATTTAGTCAGAAAGTGTTAAAATAACACTAGGGTGTGTTAAATCAACACCCAAAAATTAACACTGACATTTTAACACTCTGGTTTTTGCTGTGTACCTGATTGGGACTAAAGGGGTTCTGCTTTTCTCTATGTACAAAAATTCCAAACAGATGGTGTGTGTACTTCTCTGCTTTTATTTGTGAAATTGTGTGAGTTTGTGCCTTTTTTTTGTTACACATTTAGGAAAATTGCAATTATTTTTGGGTGACCAAAGACTGGTCCTAACATAGTGGATTGCAATTCTCGAGTTAGTGGTTAGGTTTAGGACTGAGTTATGATTTGAAGGGAAATTAGGTTTAGTTATGTACTGTTGGGTGGTTAGGTTAAATGTAAGCGTCTTGGTTAGGCTACAGAAAGGACTGGAAATGAAGGAAAGTCAATACATGGTTCTAATAAGGAGAAAAATCCCAACTTGTGTGTGTGTCAGTCTGTGTGTAATCAAGCTGAGCAGGCAGTTTTTTGTTCAGATTTTCATTAGCAGGAAATAGGAGCTGTTTGGTCTGGCCCACCACCTCTGGCTCAGAGACAAGAGTGTGTCTGTAACCCAGCTAATACATCTGCGAGGGCAAACACTGTGGCAGACTTATAGATTTATAGAGTAAATGTGTTTTTTCATCATTTTTTCTCAAGGAGTAAGAAAAGACTGTGCAGAGGTTGAGCTCCAGAGTATTCTAACCCTTGGAGTGGTTTCCATGTGTTTCCAGAGACAAAAAATTTTCCGGTGTAGTTACAAGAGAGTTTAAGTGTCTTGGATTTAAACTGTGTCAGCAAATAGCTGACAGTTTGGTGAAACACTAAGGTGTAAAGAAGAATGTGCTTCAACTGGGGATTTAGGAACATTACTTTTTAGGAAAGTATTATTGGTAAATTATCTTACTTTTTGCTATTTATTGGCTTTGCTTTGGTAATAACTGTTTTGCTTATTAAATAAAACAAAAAAATAATATGCAACTACTACATTTTAAAGATACTGAGCATGTGCCACTTAAATCTTAACCTTTACTAATGCTTGCTATAAGTGATCTTTTTTTTACTTGAAAATTTGATGTATTATGTCAGTAAATTGACATACTGTTGCAGAGCCATAATGCATTTTGTTTACATGATACAAGACAACTTTATCTTTTCTTTGTCATAAAACAGTTTTGGGGAAATTATGAAATTATAGAAGCATGTAATGGCTAATTTTGGAACATATCTTTATTTTCTGTTAGTGCTGGTGTAAATGAAACGAAAAGATAAAATTGTACCAACTTGTGCTGTTAAACACACAGGTGACTCCTTCAACAAAAATACTGAAATATCACTCAAAATAATGTCAGTAACAGAAAATAGGCTGCTTGTAGTGATGGGAAGTTCAGCTCCGAGAGCCAGCTCTTGTAGAACGGCTCCCAGAGAAGAACCGACTGTTTCGGCTCCCAAACAGCTCTAACTTATTATCCTCTAGCCTCATATGTTATCTGGACTTGGCAAATATGAATGCTAAAGGTGTTTTTGGAGAATCCTTATAATTGCTTAATGTTTTGTATTTGTTCTGTTACAAAAGCAGTCAATCTTTAAATTATTTGGCTGTTCAAACTGTTACTTTTTAAAATTAATTTAAAATGCTAAGTCCTTGAGGGGACGTTTATTTATTTACAGGCAGCGGCCTGTTAATAAAAAAGTTATTTAAACAGCTCCACCTTAAATAGTCAGATAACAACAGTGTTAAACTTCAAGATTTGCAGAAGCCCATAACTCATCCATTCAAATCAGGTGTTGGAGCAGAAAAACACGAGAAACATGCAGGATAGCGGCCCTCAAGGACTAAGTTTGCCCACCCATGTCCTATATTCTCACATGTGATTGATCACAAAGCAAGCAAAAGAAAAAAAATGAGGAGCCAGCTCTCACTCGCTCTTAGAGCCGATGCTTTTGAGAATGACCCATCACTAACTGCTTGTAAGAACTGATTTTATTCAATTGTTTCTTTGCAGGAAAAGTCTGTCTGTTTATTTAGCAATAAGTTTTTCTTCTGCATAGAAATAAAAAACGCAGTGTGCAGATGGAAAAACAGAAGAAGCTGCTGGACTTTTTGTTTGTTTCTGAAAGGGTTAAAAATAAAGTCAGTTCCTTCAAGGAACACACATCTTACCACTTATGTTTCCTAATATCAGTTGGCTGTGGCAGCAATCTTAAAGTAGACATATGATGCTTTTAAATCCTTTTTCAGTTCCACATTTAAATCATTTTGTTGGGGTCTATATAAAGTGGAACTGCAAGGCTTTGGTTTGAATTGCTCCTTATTGTAACTCCACAAGCCCTTCTTTCACCCCTTTTCTGAGGTGTGTCTCAGATCCACTCATTTTAAGACTGTCTCTCTAAATCCAAACAAGGCGCTTCACATCCTGAATATGTCCCTTTAAATTAGGTCAACTTCAAAAATCTCTTTTTTTGTCTTAAGTCAGGAAAATACCCATTAAAAAGACAAAGAGAAGAAAGAAAGAGCTGCAGGATACAAAGAAGCAACTTGAGGAGGTATGAGGAGCAACATGTGGGGGGAAATCCCTCAGGCCGGTCTTTCAATTATCTCAGTGCTCCCTGGTGCAGGAATCATTCACCCATCAATGCAGAAACCCTAAAAATGTACTTTGTCACTTTGCCAACAGAGAGTTCAAACAATGAAGGAAAAATGAGAAACAAATAAAATCCCAGAGCTGAAACCGATGATGTCATCCAAGAGTTATCACTCAGCCTGCATACAAATAACTTTGAGTTATACACTTTGATTCTGTTAAAGTAAAACATCACTAAACTTCCAAATAAAATCCAAACAAATCCACACAATAAGAAATCCACATAAAATATAAGTTTTTTTTTATCAAACTAGACACACAAATTGTATCTAATTGTAAGTAATGGATCATGGCATTGTGGGACAAATTAAAATTCACACTGTATGGTTTTGTTTTCCAAAGTGCAATGACACGTACGTAGGTGTATTTAATTATATGTTATTAGTTCCTGATATGAAAGATCTTATTTATTTATTTTCCAAGTTCATTTTGCACAAGCAGTTCAACAAAACAACATAATGGTTTATCAGCTCTGGTGCACAAAAGGCTCCCACACAAACAACCTGTCAACAATCAGTACAGTCCACAGAATCTTTTATTTTTTTCTCCACAAACAAACAAAAATATGGTTGAGATTGATAGACAGCATTGAAGTTGGAGTTATTTGGAGTTACAGTATAATGCTATAGTAGTCAAACATCAGTAAGTGAACAAAATGTGTAACTGTTGGTTTTTCCTTTTATTTAAGCTGAACAAGCAAACAGCTGTTATTTAGCTTCACCGACTAATGAAAAGACACAAACAGCAGTAAAAACCAGAGAAAACTGCAGCTGAGAGAACTTTGCTGTCACCTGACTTGTTAAGACATCAAAATGTACTGCCTGAACCAGAAACAAAGGTCACCACCTGGATTTAACTAAGCAAATACATACAGTAAGTGCCTCCTATTTGATAATTACTGCATGGGTAATCTTGTTTTTGCTGATAGCAAGTTTTTTTAACCCTAAATGTAGTGAGTAGTTTATTATTTGTTAGAAAACCATGTTGAAAGACATCCTGTGTTTGTGGAAAATATGTTTGTCTGTTTCAAAAGGTCAAATTATTCATTCATTTATTATATTTTAACTCCATTCTTCCTTACAGGTTCACTGGGGATCACTGGTGCCCATAACACTCAGATACCACAATGAATGGCGGCTCTTTGGTGGCCCAGATGTGGTTTGCCAGAGGTGGTTCATGCATGAGCCATTAACACATGAACCAAACACCCCACCCGGGCCAGTGGTGGTATGCCATCTTAAAAACAATGCTATCATTGGCAGACCTGGCCCACGTGTGGTTGACAAACCACTTGCCAAGCCAGCAGTCAGCCAACAGCGTCAGCTTGACACCAGATTTGGCCCACACCTGTCTGCTATGTGGATTGACATGCATTAAGGAGAGAAAACAACTAAGGAGGTTGCTGAAACTACTAAAATCAGGTTGAGAACTGTGCAAGGATGGTCATGTGATCTGATGAGTGCAGACGCACCCTGTCTCAGAGTGATAGGTTACTCTACCGTACAAATTGTGAAGGCAATCAATGATCTGGGGTTGGATTTAAAAAGCTTGCGTACGCACAAAACGAGCCCAGAAACTTGCGTACGCCACTTCTCACACAAAGGTTGAGATTTATAAAATCCAAACTTTGCGTGAAAATGCGCGGGCCCTCACGCCAGCTCTGACCCATGCTAAGCTCATTTTGGAGACGGGAAGCTGCGACACAGATGGTGAAGAAAGGAATTATAGCCACACTGCGTCATGATCACTGTGAGATATTTAATTTAACTTCATAATCAGACTTAGATTTTAGATCAACTTTATCATAAGCTTTGTTAACAGTATCATTTATGCTTCTGCTGCTGAGCCAAAAGGACTTTTGAAATAAAAACACTTAAATCTTAAATAAAAGTTCACGCATCTCCAGCCATCTCCTTCATCCTCAGACGACCCTGACCCACAGACCCCTCCCCAACAAGAGACATTTCAACAAGCATGACAGCAAAAGTCTTGGTTCCTTTTTAAAATCCTTTTTCTCATGCGCGCGTGGGGGTTGGGGGGGGTGAGGGGCTGAGGAGATGATCAGCTGCAGATAACAGCGCAGCCAGGAGGGGGAGGATGGGGGAGAAGAGTAGTGAACTTTTTTCTAACTTTATCTGACTTTTTAAATTTTATTTATTGTTTTTATCGTCCTGCAGGCTCTGAGAGAAAATAAAATTTGAAGCTGAGTTTTTGGAAAAAATACTGTGAGATCGCTCTAAACGTCTGTAAACCTGCAGAATGAGGGAAAATCTGTTTCAATTATGGACATTTGTTCGTGTGAGCAGTTGTCATCCTGCAGATGCAGGACGGAGCGCGTCTGAACCGACCAATCACTTTAGTTAACATTGATCAGCTGATTCATTTAAATACACCTTAACATTCATGAGGTACTTTGCATTGACTGTTTATGGTTGAGAGTGGGTGTGTAGAGAGTAGAACCTGAGGCGGTACCTTGTGCACAAAGTCTCCCGATCAGCTGTGATCTATAAAGGAAAATTGTTTGAAGGTGTGCGTGCGCACGGTTTTATAAATCTGAATCTTTTTTGGTGTATGCCATTTTCGCCTTTTAGTATGGTTTCCACGCAATCCTATATAAATGAGGCCCCTGGTGTTGCTGTAGTTGATTGAGTCTAAGCCTTGAGACGTTATGTTCAAAGAATGAGGTCAGCTGACTACCTGAATATACTGACTGGTCAGGTTATTTCATTAATGGATTTTCTCTTTCCTGAAGACACAAGCATGTTCCAAGGGTTAGGCAAAATTGTATCGTGCGCAGTTATTCATCATAAAAACTTTTGCTGGTTAATATTTGGCACTTGGCGATTATAAACCTATGATTATTGCTCTGGACAGAAAATAAATGTTGTAACATTACAGAAGCTTGTGGAAATGATGCCACAGTGAGTGTTTGCTATAAGCAAAGCTAAAGGCCAAAGTCAAACCAAATATTAGTAACAATTTTCTTGCCCAGGTAGTGTATATGTTATTTATTATGTTTAATACATTATGTGCTTTATGTTGCATTTAAAGATAAATAAAAGCAAAATTCAGGTGTTCTCCAATCAAGAAAAATACAGCTGTATTTTATTTTTGAGTCTTGATAAAATCAGAGGCAAACAGATTTGGCAAAAGAAAAAAAAAACATCCTGAGACACATTTGAATTTATGTACGGTACTGCAGCAATTAAACTCTTGACCAGACAATGTGTCATTTGATAGATCGCTCCAACGAGTGCGCGTGTGTCAGACAAATGTCATGTAATCTTGTCCTCTCTGAATAAAACAGTGGGAATAATAACGGTGTTAAAAGTGATCTATGTCTGAAAGAGAGAATGCTGTCATTGGTTTTGATTCATTACGCTTTCAATGTCATGCAGAGTTCACCAACAACCTGAATGGTTCTCTCATACACACACACACACACACACACACACACACACACACATGCTTAACACAGCTAACAGCTAGAGGTTTTGGTCTTTGTTATTTTTTCTGGTTCCACCAATTAAGTATTTTTCCTGCACTTAAAGGAGACAGGGCAATGTTTTTACAAGCTGTCTTTAATTCCTGAGATCTTAACAAAACATCTGTTGTCATGCTTTGGTTAAAGAAGACTACAACAGGATTACAGTATACCACCTCCCTTTTCAGCCTTTCTCTTAGTGATCTTTTCTATGTGTAAAGGATTTCAGGAAGGGTGTTTCAAAACACTCAAATCCTCTACATCCCTTTTCTTCTGCAGGGAGTGAATCACACATTTCATTCAACCTTTTGAAGCACATCATATAAAAGAGCTTACAAGACCAAGTCTAACAGCTCCTAATAGCCCACACAGTAAACTGAGCTCTGGCTAGCACTTGACTGGTAGATTTATTCCTAAATAGTTACATTTCTCTCCTTCACGGTACAGTGATGGATAGTTTATGAGTTCGTGTTTGACAGTGGTTGTTTATAATGGCATGCTTGAAACAAAGTTTACTATTTCTTAAATTGCATATTGCTTTATTTTGTAGTAGCATTGCTTTATTTTGTGGTGCAGTCATTGACATAAGAAATTAAAATGTTAATTTATAAAACATACAACAAGAGTAAATAAGTCTGAAATTTGATTTTGAAGGTACAGCATTAATTGATGATAAAAATGAGAGGAGTTGAAGTTGCAGATGTAAGAACTTGTCTACTCTGAGCTGCGTGTGTGAAATGGCGTCTAGATGAAAGTTCAACTCTGGAAGACTAATCTACCTCACGTTTTCAATCCAGCCGCTGTGTCACGAGCGCAGCCACATCCAATCAACATCTGACAGTGGAGAGAAGCATCCTCTCCAATCACTCTGCCTGCTCGCCAGCTGAATGTCAACTCCTTGACATGCTTTTCAAAATTTCAGATTTGAAGCTGAACAACTACACGTGGTGGGATTTTCCCACTTAAAAGTCATCAATTTAAACTGGATTGCCCATCAAGTGGGATTCCCCTGTCAAAAAGTGGGAGAGTTCAGAATTTGGATTTTAAAACTTGCACTGGAACCACTCAAAAAGTTTGCTGGTCCAGTTCCAGCTTCATCTTCCAGGTTCCATCCAGTGGTCTACCTATATGGTCTTTGATTCAGACACTTGCATAGCTCCTGTCAAGCTTAGAAAAAGTGATATTTTTATATACAGGATTTACATATTTTTTAACACCGTTTCTAAACAAGACACACACTGTTGGTCAGAATGTTACAGGTTTAAAAACGGTGAAAACATTTTTATAGTCTTTTGTGTTTAAGGTGCTGCTTACCAGACACAGATTTAGTTTTAAATTGAACTTGCCAGTACTCACGTGTACAAGTATTAGCTGGAGTTAGAGTGTGTTGGCCATTAGGGGATATCAGATTGTTGGACATAATAAGAGGAAGTGTTGGTGACTGTTGGAGTCCTCAGTAATTTCCATAGTATAACTGTTTGAGGTTAAGGGCTTTGACAGGCGCTTTTAAGAGGCAGGGAATCCATTAGACAAGGGTCGCTACAAAGTGGCCAACTATTAAAAATGCAGCAGCACCATTATTCCCTGACCGAGCCTGCAAACTTCAGCCTCCCTCACTGCATCGCTCTTTATTTCCCTTCAGAACATTATCTCTATTTTCCTCATCTCCCTTTTGAATTCTTTTTGCTAAAACCATCTGTTCTCATTTTGATACATCTCACTCTACTCCCCTTTCAGAAACTCTTTTCTTCTATTATTTTTTTCCCCATCTCTCCACAAATATTTAGATATTAGCACAGGTTGTAATGTGCATGTGCTGACCTGAAGCTTTTCAACTCCTATTCAGCATAGTGAGACAATGATCAGCATCCGCTACTGTACTTGTACAAGAATAGAACAGCCCACAGAGAATAATAAATGGCATATATGGGTGGTTAGGAGTGTCCCTTTTAAACAGTAAAAAAAAGAGAGAGAAAGAAAATCTACAGGCAACATGAACAGATGGTAGGAGAGAGGGGGGAAAAAAAAGAGCCCAGAACACAGTGGGTGCGAGGCAGGAGAGGGGCAGAGAAAAGGCAGGGTGAGTGTTGGGGTAGGGCATTAAAAGAAGACAACATAAGGCCATTCTCTTGTGCCTAAACTGGCACACGATGCCGCTCAGATCAGAGTGGAAATCCAAACAGAAAAACAGGGGTCTTTTAAACATTGTGCACATGCTAATACCGCCAGCTGTAAAAAAAAAATGAAACAAAATAAAAAAAACTGCAACTGATGCAGACAAGCAGATGTGCGAGGAGAAACAGGGCATGAGCAGAATGCATGCTGGGCCATAAACCCTTTATCCTCTGTTTACTTTGCACACTAAACACACACACCATTCTGCTTGTGAGTGTATGTGTGTGAGATGTGCGCTGCATAATTCATAGTGACTCCTTCTGCTAAAGGCAAAGCACTTTATGTTTGAAAAAGGGAGAAGGAACGCAGGCTTGGAAGGAGTCGAGGAACGAAAGAGAGAGTTAAGATGAAACGGAAGATTAGACGACAAGTTAATCAATTTCTTCTCGCTGTCCTTGTGTTTACACGTTCAGATTTTCATCTTATGTGTCCCGTTTTGCCCCCCTCCACCACCCGCTTCCGCCTTTATGTTTGCTCATCAGAGCCGAGCCAACCGCTGACCACATTTATCTGGTGCATAATAGAGAGTAATTGAATGTGAAAAGCTCATTTTTGAAAGGGACGCAATATTCTATTTAGATGTCCAGGCGTGTCCTCATGTGTCATTACTTTGATATCAGCTGAACGCTGTTTCTCATTACCTTAATTAAAGCTCCTCGTGTGCTGCTGAGCATATTAGCACACTGATCTGCTGCAAACTAATGATCGGCTGGTTGATAATGCGACTTTCTCTCTCATCTTGCTCTTGGTGATTAGCATCAAAAGATCTGCATCCCCGAGCCAATCATCATCAGAGGCTAAAAAGATTCAAACACTTGAATGGCTCTGCAACATTAGGAGGTGCGATGTGCATGCTAGTACAAATGAAAGTTGGCACATAGATAGAAAATAACACGTACGGTCAAAGCAGGGGGGAAAAAAATTGTCCAAGATCAGAGGTAAATACAGAGATCAGATGAACTGAGAAAGGAAGTATTTAATATAAGTGCTTGTGATGTTTTGTTCTTAAAAACTTGTTTGTTTGTTAACATAATATCGGTATTTCATCCCTCCTCGCAGTTAATATTTCCTTTTGAGGGCAGGTGGTTTGTGTGTGTGCACTATGGCAGTATGTCGTGGTAATCGTAGTTAAACTTTCAGATCAAGTTTTATCGGAATTACCAAGTGGTAAAAGGAGGGATGGATGCATTTCTCAACCGTGTAAACAAGCTGTTTTCCAATAGAACCTTTATTTTTTGCACAAAGCACATGACAAAATACATGTCTTTTTCTTTGTTTGATTTTTATTGTGTTGTAAAGTGAAACAAATTTAGCTATGTTTATTTAACTGAGTCACATAACACAATAAACTACTTTTTAAAGATTTCTACTACATGTTTCTCCTTTTAAAACGTTGGATGGAAACTGATTATGATAACTTCACTGGTAAATGTTGTGCTGGACAGTTGAAGAAGCTTAAAATACCTTCTGGTTTGACTTGCACTTCATACTTTTCATTCTGCTTCATTTTATTGCACCTATTAGACATAGTTTTGGCAAAGTTGTTCTTTATTCACAGTTGTCTGACACATTTATTAGCACTATGAATGGATTTATTGGATTTCAAGAGAGAAAAAACTCTAGCTTGGGAAAAATTAAATGTATAGGAGAGCCAGGAGGCATTCTCCTTTTCAAAAGTCATAATGAATTCCACTTTTTGACTCCATAAAAACCATAACGTTTTTTTTTTAGATTTTAGTGTTGCAGCTTAAAAATATGCAGTGGTAAGACATTCCACCATAACCACAACACAACACTTTAAAATATAAACTCAAAAAATGACAGGAACAATACCAAGCCACAATGTTTTGTTCTGCACTTTCTTTGGCTCCAGAACGGTAATTCACAGTCTGCAATGTTTGTGAATATTGTTTTCACTCAATAAGTACAATAAGTACCTTTGATTGGGCCAAAAGAATCCCTCTTTCTGAAAGCGGCTCTCGAGGGAAAATCCTAAATACCTCTCGTACCCCTTGAACGCATTTCAACAAATCACACACCAGCTTGTGAGCCTCAACCCCCCCCCCCCCACCCTCTTCTAAGTCATGATTAGAGAACATTAGCTCACATAAGAGGACATGCCGTTCCTTTCAGCTCCTCACTAATGTACACTGAACCTATAGCCTATTATGAAGGTCGGCAGAGCAAGAGCAAACTCTGTGTTTGACAGCCACCCTTTTTACACACACACTCTGTCATCAGGCTGGCTTATCGTTGTTAGTTTAAGCCAGCCGTTTCCTAACAATGCTCATGTGAAGGTTTGTGTGTTGTGTGTTTGAGTGCGAGGATATGTGTTCATCGACTGATATGGTCAGGCTGTGAAGGTAGTCTGCACATAAAACCTCTGCTTTGTTTGTTCAGACGGTGAACCTCCCACCCTCCGGAATTAAGTTTGGTCGCACAAACAGATCAGTGAGCAACAGCAAGGAGTAAAATGCATTTAGTATTAAATCTTGCTGGAGAGAAACGAATAAACATTAAATACACCAAGTTTTGTCCTTCCACGGGCTTTATTGTCTGCTTCTGACTGCAAAGGAAAGAAGCTTTGTCAACACTTGTAGTGAAGGGTCCCATAGCAAAATTTGTATGGCCCAGTTCTGGCCCACACACGCACTCATACTTATTCATATTTACTCATACTCAAACTGCGAAGGATGACAGCCCTTTGGTGGCCCACATATAATTTGCCAGAGGTGGTCCACGCATGGGCTAGCACCACATAAACCAAAGCACAACAGGGGTGGTTGTGGCATGCCATCTTAAACAGTGCCATCATTGCCAGACCTGGCCCACATTCACAAACCACTTGCCAGTCAGCCAGCAGTGCCAGCTTGACACTAGATCTGGCCCACACCTCTCTGCTATGTGTCGTCGGACTCAAACAATCCTTCTTTAAGAGCCAGTTCTTTAAAATGACTGATGGGAGCCGGTTCCTGATTGTGAGCCCATTTTTATTTTTGCTTTTTTGCTTTTTTTTTTGGTATGCCAGTCATCATTTTCTCAATTTGTTTTGCACATTTTAATTTGTATTTAATCTAGTGTTGATGTGTGGTGTCACACAGTTGAAAATTTAAAAACTAATTTACTTTGATTGAACTTTTTTGCAAAATTCACATGGATCTTTGCTTTTAGTAGTAATTTATCATTTATTTTAGAAGCACTCTGTTCTGTGTTGAGTATATAAAACCATATAAATAAACACAAAAAACTCACCAAACAAGGGTGTGCTCAACTAGCATGTGACAATGTATGACACCGCAAAAAGAAGCAACGTAGCATCGAGTCAGTGGTAAACATTTTAATGAGGATTCAACAGCTAACATTTCGATAGTACGTCTTTTTCAGAACTGCAGAAACATTAGCTGCAGTTTCCTCATTAATGACAAACGCTTACCCCAGTCTCTGGTGCTTCTGGTTTAGTTTTTTTGCTTTGCCATATAAATAAATATTTGATATAATGTACGTTTTTACACTAGTAATTATTCATTTTACAGATTTGGTAATAATTTATGCAACAACATATCTGAGTCACGTGGGAACTGAAAGAACTCTTTTTTACGAGTTGATCCAAAAGAACAGGCACTCTAAAAAGAGACGGAATTCCCATCAGTACCGCTCACCTAAACACTCCAACAAATTCTCCTGTTTGAAATCAGAGCGACGCAGACAGATTGAACTATAGGCCACTGTCAATATGCACACAATTTAACTGAGCTGAGAGGCCTTAGATGCTAACACACACAGATAAGATTGTTCCTCTTAGACCTGGAGAACCTACACATCACCTCACACTCCTGCACTTTATCTTCACAAAAGTGAACATATAAATTCAGTTTCACACATGAATCGTTGCATAAAGTTGCTGTTTCATGTGCAGTCACGGCAACAAAACCAACAGGCAGATGCCAACTTTTATTTGCCTGTGAATGCATTAGCAAACACACACACACGGCTGAAAGCATAGACTTGGTGCTGGAAGGATCCAATTTGATTTGACCTTGACGGCAGAGAGAGGGCTGGTGGGATGATGGGGGGATTGAGGGATGGATGGAGTGTAAGAAATGAAGTGATGGTCTGGGCCAGATGCCTGTTGCAGATACTTGAGATAAATTAGATGACCTTGAACTGATGGAGATAAATCACAGAACAAGAGAGCGCTGCAAGATGGAGACATCTGTACACATAAAACTGGGGGTGACAGACACACATCACACACTAAATGTAATGAAACCCGCACACTTGTGCACCTGGTGTCATATTTTACAGCCATTTACAGGTTCATTTAAAATGAAAGAATACATTAAAAATCCATCTGAAGTTGATTACAAATCTGACTCATCTGGAGCAGATTCCTTAAAACTTTCAACATCTCTCAAGTGTGAAAATGAATAACCCTGACTCAGCAAATGAACTGATGATGCCTCATATACAAAATGCAAATGTGATTGACTGTATCCTGCAATTAATACTGAATATGCATAAAGCTCAAATGCTGCCTCATTATATGTGTATAAAGCAGTGAATGGAGTCCATTTTAAACTGAATTAGTGCTGTTTTATTAAAAATTTGTGTGACAATAAATGCACAAAAATCCCAATCCTCCTATTTATTTTTTCTATTGTAATAAATTCCATAATAAAATGATATAATTTGGCTAATTATAGGATTCTATTAGTTTTCATTGTTGCAGTAGTTGCCCTAAGCTGACAGTCTGTGTCACTGAGGAATGTAATGTAAGGAAAAAGCTGACAACAGGTGGGAACATCTTCTAAAATAAACTATACTTATTCAGAATTTGAAAGTGTGTTCTGAAGATACAGTAAAAAGCTTCTTTAAAAAAAATGGCTATTTGGAGAGGATTGTGTGTGCCTGTTTGTGTTGGGCTTTCAATTAATTTGAGTAAAAACATGTGAGCAGTACGGTATTATTTTCAGGTCTTTTGAAATCCAACTGCCAGTGGTGGGCACAAAATCGGCTTTAACTTATATTCAACTAACTAAAAATAAAAAATAAACAAGTAAAAATTAGCTGAAGCTAACACTAATAGCTAACCACAAACCACTAAGATAACTGTCACATAGTGTCACATGTCTGCATCTCCTTCAAGCTAAAGAATGGCAGAACTGACACAAACCTGTAGATGTAAATTTGTTAGCTAGCTGTTAGCGGACTTAAAGTTGGCAAAATCTAATTTAGCGGAAGCTGATTGTTCCGCTAACGGTTTTCAAAGTTAGTGGAAAAAGCTAATCCACTAAAAGAAACATTTGTCCCGCTTTTAGCTGATGAGCAGAACCATGCCCACCACTGCCAACTGCATTTATTATTTTATAACAGAATGACTGCTTCAAAGCCACATAAGAAAAGAAGAAAAAAAACCATCAAGGAAACTACATTACCTATGTGTTTCTGCTTAAACTAATAGTATCCCTGCCTCTTTATGTCTGTTGTTCTGAGATGGGTCATGGTTCAACGTATTTTTAAGAGTTGAGCAATAATTTTCCTACCTGCTCTTCCCACATAGTCCACTCAATAGCCTGATCTCTCTATTCTCACAGCATCCGACTCCTACACTGTCTTTCTTTTCATCTCTCCTGCTCACTGACACATGCACTTTGACTAAATATTCCAGCAAAACTACTAAATCCTCACATTTACTACCATACATGAAGGGACAAAAAAAAACTGATGAATCACAGCAGACAAAAGGGATGGAAGTTGATATGATGCAGGAGCAATCGATCAGACCTTCGTAATCCATTTTCTGCTTCTTGGTGGTGGGAGAATCAGAGTGACAGTGTGTGAGGCATTTGTGAAATAAATTCATCAAGATAGGCCGTGTATGCATTCTGTGCGTGAGGTAAAGCATTGAGATAAATCGGGAAAAAAAGAAGAGCTTGGTTTTTTGCATTCCGTGTAAGCTGAGTGGAATATAAGTTTCCATCAGTCATTTCTGAAGCATTATAAATGTGCTGGGGATGGCTCACAAAAAGAAGGGTGCTGATGGCGCTGATGGCATGGAAAAGGGATAGTGTGTGAGAGGGAGGGGGTTGTGGCTGAAACTGAGGGATATGTGGGCCCCCTGCCCTGAACTTGAACTTCTAACTGGTGGGAGTTGGTGGGGTCAGAGAGGGAAGGACAGGGTCAAACACTCAGAAGAATGAAAAAAAAAGGGGGGGGTGGACAGCTGAGTGACATCAATGTTTCCCTTGAAGACGCACAGAACACAGGGGACATTGTTCCGTTACGCAAGCACTTCCATCATTTTTTTTCCTCTTCAGAACCTAAACTGGGGAATTTTGGAGATATTGAATAGTTAAGTCAGAAACATACCAGGAATGCCACAGATATAGGTGTCATTGGAAGAATGTCAATTGATATGTTTCCAAGGAAGCATAAAGAATATTTCACGCTGTAGTTCACTATAATGGCACCCATCTCCTTTAAGTTTTAAGCTTCATATCGTTTTTTTCTTTTTCTCTAGCGGAGCAAGTCTTTTATGAAATAGATCTTCAGGCAAAACTTTCTTTTGCCATTTTTGTCATAACATATTTTGAGGTCATTCATATTCAAATATTTCAACTTTAAATCGTTCCTGGTCCATTTTTATATGTTTGATATAAAACACAACTACAACTAAACAATACTAAAAGAAGTGTCAACAAAAGCACAGAAAAAAAGCTGCCAAGGGAACCTGGATGCCCAAGCAGGAAGTGAGAATTCACATGAAAATGTACTGTTTCAGGAGCATCAACGCTTCAAAAAAGAAAAGTGATAAAATCATCTGTTGGCAATTGGTCACTGCTGGCAGCCATTTTTGTTGTAATTTTTGAAGAATGCTATAAGTCACCTGCGTGTTTTGTCCTTCAGACACTAGGCCACCCTTTTTAGGGTCGCCTCCATCTATTCCTTGCATCCTCTGTTGCCACATCAACCATCTACATCTCCTCCCTCACTACATTCATGAACCTTTTCTATCTTTGTCTTTTTGTTCCCCATTTCCTTTCCACCTCTCCGGACTCTCTTCCACCTGCTTTCTCTTCTCACTACAGATCAGTAATATCTGCAAACGTCACAAGGACTCCTGCCTGACCTCATCTGCCAACTTGTCCTTCACCACTGCAAAGAAGGAGCTCAGAGCTGAGGATCACGTAAAACAAACTTGAGAAATGAATGAAACGTAGCACAAGTTAAGCCATTTGAAAGAAAATAAGCCTTGTTGAACACTTTTCAAGCAGAGTAGGTAAAACTGGTCAACCCTGCAGCTCATCCTACCTTCGTCTGGAGATAGTGGGGGTAGTAGTACGTGTAGTGGGGGTACATTGGCTGTTGCTCCAAACGTTTTCCCATGTAGCTAGAATCCAACTGAATGTCCTGGAGGCTGGAGATAGAAGCTTGCAGGTGGGGTGCAATCCCTTCCAGCTGCTGGCTTGAATCCTTCAGGGAAGAGGGTGGGTGGGTGGGGGGGGGGGGGTCGTTTCCAAGAGATGCAGAAAGAACACACTTCTCTTGGCTGATACAAGTGTTAAGTGGAAAGGAGAGATGGAGGATGGACTTTGGGACAGAGAGCACGTAGGTATCAGTCTGCCTGCTGGTCTTGCAAGGGGATGTCACTAAACCTGTCCTCCTCTGGCAAGTCTGGAAAATGATGCCAGAGCAGCAGAAGAGAGATGTTGGGAAGAGGGAGGAGGAAAGGTGAGAAGGAAAAAACACTGAAAAATACAGGAAACAATAAATGTGGATTCAAAAGCGGGGCTGACAGAGGGAGGGAAAGGAGAGGGTATGGTTGTGTGTCGCTTCCTGTCTCTTTTACACTCTTCAGTCTAGGATTTAGTTTTCTTCTCTGTTGCCCTTAACATGCCCCTCAGTTTGCTTTTCAATGTCTCTCTCTTTTTTTTTCCTCTTTTTGTTTCACAGTCCGTCTTGGTCCACCCTTAAACCAGACCCTGATCCCAGTGGAAGCCCAGCTGGATCCTGAAGAACACACGCTGTCCTCTGCTCTATCCTCCAAAGACAGTGAAATCAGCGATGAACTCACACATGGATGTGGAGCTGAAGAGAGAGGGAGAACAACAGGAGGAGGAAAGAGGGTGGTCTGGAGCTTAAGCTGTGGCTGCTTTTGTTTTTTTTTTTGTTTTTTTTCCTCCCCTTTCTCACTCCCTCCCTCTTTTGTTAAGCTCCGGGGATAGATAGGAAGATATCGCCGGAGCCTGGCGTAAAGGATGAGCAAAAAAGGGAACAGGGGGAAAAAAGCCTTGGTTAAAAACTCCTCTTGCCGAGGAAGAAGGAGCAGATAGCCTTATCCAGACGTCCACTCAGAATGAGAAAAAATCCCTCCTGATCCACAAGGTGCCCCTCCAACTCTGTTCTCTTTTCTTGTCTTCCCCTTGGCATTCCCTCGCTTTCTTCTCAAGCTCTCTCTCCCTGACGGCTCGCTTCCCACTGAGGCTGGCAGCCGTCACTGTGTGTGTGTGTGTGTGTGTGTGAGCGAGAGAGAGTAGTGATGGTGGTGTGTGTGCGTGCGACTGTAACTGAGAAGGGGAGTGTGTTTGTGTGGCTGTCGGCGTCTGCTCCACTCTACGAGCTCAGGCATCGAGGGGCTCGGCTTCGGCACAGCTATGCTCCTCCCTCGCTCTCTCCTCTCTGCCTCTCTCCTTCCTCTCTGTTGTGTCTCTCCCTCTCTGTTTATCATGGCACTGTGTGGCAGTGGGAGCGGGCGGTCCTGCCTTCCTTCAAGTTTTTGTGTGTGCTCGATCGCAACAAAAACAAGAGGAAGACAGATAAATAAAGGATAGGAGTTGCGCAACATTATGAATAGAGGATGCTAAAAAAGTATAAATTGGAAAAAAAAAGAGACCCCCCTACTGGCACTCTATAGGTGCAGCAATGCTTTAATACTCTTAATTCCTCATGCTATATCCATTTTGTTTTTAGCACTGTACACATGTATAATTAAATCCAAACATGTGGGCTTACATGACCTATCAAAATACTCACAATGTTCCAGTCACATGTGAAGGTCCCAAAGTGGAGGGGGAACAGTGGCTGCGTGGCACAGTGACCCACTGACACAGTGCTGCCTGTTATATGATGTAACCAGGTTTAAGTAGTGCTCTTACATAAGCAGTGAGCCATGCATGAAAAGTCTGCTCTGCCCTCTGACTACAGCTGTGTATGTGTGGGGTGTGTGTGTGAGTAAAAAAGACAAGACCGAGCAGGCTATACAAGTTCACTGTAGTGAAAAGGAGGGGGCATGAAAACAGAATAAGGGTCTCATGTCTTGTGATTTGTTACACCCGTCCAAACATGTCCCTGTGTCAAAAACACATCACTGTCTTTCTACTTTTAAGCGCTTGTCTGTGAGTTTGTCTTGTTTGTGTTGGGTTTTTTTCACCAGGCAAAATGACATTCCTTTTGTCAGAAGAATCAGATTAAAAAGGTTTCCTGTCTAGTGAAATCATACATACAAGGAATTTTTTTCTAATTTACATCAGTAGGATGCAAAACTAAAATATTATAGAAGTTACATTAAAATTCCTTAGACAAATACATATCACCTGACTCAGACTTTTTTATGTTTATAAATAAAAAAGTTATAGTTGTTTTTTGCAAACCTTAAAAATAATGTTGTTTCCAATTCCATGCAATATTGTGAAATGCCATGCTTAGAGTACACAGTGTTGTAAGCAACTCTTACTGTATTAAACTTTTAGTCAATAATTACTGAGTTATGGACAATTTTTGGGTTGGCTAATGCCAATTAGTTGTAGCCGCCATCTTAAATGAAACTGACTGCAATAAACTCAGTTGTGGATGCTTATTCATTAATTACTTTGTGTTGGGTTTCAGTCTGCTCTGTACCTCTAAATCCTTGTTGCAGATTCTGAGTGGCAGGAGCCAAGTCCTTCTTAGCTGATCCGGATTCTGGGTACTTAAGGACCTGGAGCTCAGTTTGTCTCTGCTGGAACATTAGGATACCAACTGGTACCAATTGACAGGTCCCCTTTCTTTTTTTGTGTGTGTGAAAGTTTACTAACTTGCAATTTCCTGTGACTTTTCAGTCCTGGCTCCTTGTGGAACCCTCTCCTGGAGACATCAGCTTCCTTACAAGCTGCAAAAGGAAAGATTAGGATCAGTCTCTGTGTTATTGTCCTGTCACTCTCCAATGATTCAGCTTACATCTGCATCTGCCACTGCTACCTTGGATCTAAATAAATGTGAGTAAACTCTGCCTGACAGAATCACCAATCAATTATCTATTAATAAGATACTCACCTTTTCTCTGTTTCCTTCCAGATCCTCCCTGAACCCAAACCTGAGAACAGTAAATAAAATCACTTACCTTTAACTCTGTCTGGAGTTGCTTCTTGTAAATCTGAACTATTTTAGGTATTAAGCACCTAATTTTCTAATTTTTGAAACTTACTGAAACTTTCATGAATATGTTTTTGGGATAAATTGCTAACAAACAAAATAAGACAGCTCTAAGAGTTATTGTTAGTTTTAAGTTCAGATCTTGTGTGATGAGTAGCACTTTGAGTAAATGTGAGTAACTTTTAGCTACAACCAAACTCTGGCACAATAGCTGTGTCTCAGCCCACATAGACCACAGCCCACATTGGCTACACCCTACGTGGGCTATAGGCTATAGGCCACCAGAATAGGCTGCAAAAAACAGCCATGAAATTAGACTGTCTAGTCTACGAATGACGTATGTTTGCGTGACTGGACGAATGCGCTGCCCTTTTACCATGGTGTTACATTTTATATCACATGCCTTCAGCTGTCTTTTCATAGTATAACTTCACAAAATTCAGTATTATTAAAGCAATGTTACACATAACTAAAAAAATATTAATAATTTGGGTTTAGCTCCAGTATCAGTGTCATTGCAGCATAAATTTAATCAGCAAGGCAAATTCTTCGATTGGTGATAACTTTCCAAACTTCGCCGTAAAAAACTTAAACTCCACCGTACAAATAAATCAAAAAATAAAACGTATGCCATCTTTGTTTTTCTGTTTAGTTTGCTAACAGCGCAATGAATCCTGGAATATCACTGGCCAAAATACTGTTCCTTTAAATCCAAACAAGGTGCTTCACACCTTGGTGTGTGTGATATCTAAACCTCAGGGTCTCATCTTTGCTGTTGCACCACGTTTAAATCAGCTCAATTTGACAAATTGAGCTGATTTACTCCTCTTCTTGCAAAATGTGTGCTTTTATGTACTAACAGAATTATTACTTTTATTTCACTTAAAATGTTTCTGAGGCATAAAAAAAAAAGCTAATACAAGCTACGTGGTGTAACTTTAAAAACAGACTTTTTGCAGTGTTTGCACCTTTTGTTTACACACAGAGAATTGGGGTCATCCCTTTGTTCTCCTGTATGTTCCCCGCTACATGTTTTGTCCTGAGGTTAATAATTGAAATCATGAATGGTGCTTGGCTCCACATTAAAACGTCTTTTAAAACAAATAAAAAATATACTGAACTGCAGTGCAGGCACTGTACTGGGGCACATAGGGATGACCCTTTTTCTTGTACAATACCTGTGCTTTAATCTAGTATTGTTTTCATTTGTTTTAATAGCATTTGAAAGGGAAGTCAAGAATCTTTCATGACTTCAATTATCAACATTAGAACAACGTAGATAACTGGTAACACAGGTATGAACCCCTGAAAATTTAGTGAGAACAGCAAATATTTTTAAACACACTGTCCAAAATGACGATTTTATCAATATTAGTTTGGCTGTGTGTAGACAAGAGACAGATATTTTTCAGAAATATTATGTATCTAAAAAATAAAAATGGTAAATGAACTGAACTTATATAGCGCTTTATCAGTTCCTTCCAGACCCCAAAGCGCTTTACACTTACAGTCACTCACTGATGGTGACAAGGGCACACTGACAGAGGTGGGGCTGCCTGGCACCACCGGACCCTCTGACCACCATCAGTAGGCAAAGGCAGGTGAAGTGTCTTGCCCAAGGACACGACTGAAACAGCTGGAACGGGGGATCAGCTGGCAACCGGTTACGGGACAACTCCCCTAACCACTCCGCCACAGCCACCCTTTTAACAATAATAAATTTCATTCATGCATGCTCACTGTCATTCTGTGCTCTAAATATAAAATCACCTGCCTTGCTGTTTGCTGTCAAACTTGATATTTTTTTATCTTATTTTTTTTATTTTAAAAACCAAACAAATTTAAACACAACACAAACAAAATATCATTAAATTAAATGGAGCAGAAAAAGGAAAAATATCTTATAACATCTTCCCCTATTTAACAAAAAGTATATATATATAAATATCGCTTTCTCACTCTAATAATCAGCAAAACAAAATAGAAAACTAAAATTAAAAAAAGATACAACTACTCAAACAGCAGCTTGTATGAATGTATTTTCATATTAGCTACTTCAACAAATCAAATTTTACCATTCTTCCAAATAAATTAATCAAACCAGCATTTTCATAAGTGCTAGCCAAGTTATTCCACAACCTTATTCCTTGAACTGAGGTACTTCTCTCTTTCAAGTTAGTTCGAATTTTAGGTTTTACAAACATTTCAAATCTTTTAAGATTATAAGTACTTACAATCTAATTTCATTAAGAAGGAATTTTCAAAGGTTTTTATGAGCCATGTACATAATTAGCAAAATCTTATAATCAACCAACTCATAAAATTTTAATAATTTCAATTGATGAAATAATATATTCGATGGGTGAAATGTAATGTTTTCAGATATTTCTTATGCTCTTTTTTGCAAGCTAAAAATGGAATTTGTAAATGTTTTACATGCCTGCCCCCAGACTGCAACACAATAAATCAAATTTAAAACAATTATTGCATTATATAAAATAAAAAGTGCTTTATCAGTAAATAATTCCTTTTACCTTATATATTACTGCAATAGATTGTGCTATTTTTGTTTGAAGTAATTTGCATGAGACTTCCATGTCATCAGGTTCCATGCCTATCGGGTCTTTTTGGCCTGTGGGACTCTGGAAGCAGCTGATAGGTATCGGCAGTCCAAGCGAATTGCGGCTCGGGTGGTTGCTGAGGCAAAAACTCGGGCGTAGGAAGAGTTCGGAGAGGCCATGGAAAAAGACTTCCGTACGGCTTCGAGGCGATTCTGGTCCACCATCCGGCGTCTCA
>JARVJO010047534.1:0-21654 GCA_031762555.1 Cynodonichthys magdalenae | reverse complement strand
GGTCTCTCTGCTTAGGCTGCTGCCCCCGCGACCCGACCCCGGATAAGCGGAAGAAAACGGACGGACGGACGGACAGACATCAGGTTTATAGTTACAGTAAATAGTTGTGTTCTTGGAAGTTTTCTGACTTTTTTATTATTCATCAATATCAAAATTATATTGTTTCGACTGAAATTAGGAGTTGTATTGTGATTTTAAATTTTCTCCATATCATCCAGCCCTAGCTCCTTGTTTCTTTTTTCACTGATTCTCTCTTTTCACTCTCCAGGTGTGGTCTGAGTCAACAAGAGAGCATTAGGACAGGGACAAAGGGAGTCAAAGGTCATGGACCATCAGAGGCAGAGGACTCTGTCCACATCAGGAGAATCACTCTACGCTGTGCTGGGAGTGGACAAGAATGCTACAACAGAGGACATCAAAAGATGTTACAGGTAAATGATGGTGTACTGGGACCACCACCCCTTTGGTTTATGGGATGATTTTTGTTTGTCAACCACTAGAGGGAGACCCCTGCGTAGTTTTCATTTGGTAAATTAAACTCTAAAAAAACTGGTTCATGTTTTAAAAAAATCTACTTGTATTTTATCTTAATAATAACAATAATAATTGTGCATTGCTTCCAGAGCAAAAAAACTATAATAATCATAATTATTATTATGATTATTATTATTATTATAAATCTGTCTCATCTCATTGACCTATCTTAAAATCCAAAACCTAAATGTATAAATCAACACTGAAACTGGATTCTGTCCAGTGGGCCAGTTTAGTTGTTTGACTTCAGACCTGTCCAGGGTGTCCCTTGCTTCTCACACAATAGCTGCGAGAGATATAGATCAGATCAACTACAGACAGAAAATACAAGATATTTAAATTCAAACAGATGAACTTTATTGTTTTTGTAAATATTCACTCATTTTGGGTTTGATGCTGCAACAAGCTCCAAGAAATCTGGGACAGGACCAACAAAAGACTGGCAAAGTGGAGAAATGCTCAAAAACCACCTGTTTGGATAATCCCACAGGTGAACAGGTTCATTGGAAACAGGTGAGTGTCATGATTGGGAAAAGGAGCATCCCTGAAAGGCTCAGTCATTCATAAACAAGTTGGGGTGAGTTGCACCACTAAGTCAACAGTAAATAGCTTGTCTTTGTAGTGTATTCAGTTGAATATAAGTTGAAACAGATTTGCAGATCATCATATTCTGTTCTTATTTATGTTTTACAAAATGTCCCAACTTAATTGGAATTAGGGTTTTATCTTCACCATGTTTCTGTAAGCAATATTTAGACTAAGGAAAACATCACCCATATTTGATGTACAATAACAATTCCTCACAATTATTTGCCCTGCAGAGTATTCACAGTTGGATTTCTGCCTGTAATCATATTTGAGTCTGGAAATATTTTGACAAAAAACTAAATTTTTTGCTTTTTTTTGGCCTGGGTGTGATGAAAGAGTAATGTTTCAGCAAAACCCTCCACAGAGTTTACTTATTGATTCCATGTTTTTGTGAACAGGAAACTGGCATTGAAGTTTCACCCTGATAAAAACCCAGACAACCCAGAGGCAGCAGAAAAGTTTAAAGAAATAAATAACGCTCACTCCATCCTGGTCGACTCCACCAAGAAGAACATCTATGACAAGTACGGTTCACTCGGTCTGTATGTGGCAGAACAGTTTGGAGAGGAGAACGTCAACACTTACTTTGTTCTATCCAGCTGGTGGGCCAAGGTAAGAGAGTTAACTCCCTTTAATTATCACTTTTTGTCTTTGGTAGTCTGTACAAACTGCTACTGCTTTTGTAGCAGCTCTGGAAATATTTATTTAATGTTGTTAAAAAGATAACTTTGCACATTTTAAAGCAGGGTTCAGTAGAAACGTTATGAATAATTAGTATCTTACTTGTTATGGACAACTGAATGACCTCAGTTTGGAGAAACAAGCTAACAGCTAAACCAAAGTGGATCACTGTCATCTTTAAACAACTTCAGTCTCTAATATTTCATAGCAGTTAATTTAAATGTGTCAATTCTACAGACACTGTTGTTTTTGTAGGATTTCATGGTTGTTTCTGAGTGCTTTTAGAGCTGTGGGCTGTAGCACTTCCTGTGCAACCTGAGACAGGACGTTTCTAATATTTCTGCTAAAATAACCACATAATCCTAACTCCTTAAAAATGTTTTCATACACCTTGAACTTTTACACATTTTGTCCTAAAAAACACGAACTTTAAATGTTTTTATTGAATTATACATGACAGAACAACACATTAAAAGAGCTTTAATAAGATTTAGATCTTTTAAGCATTTTAAGCGGATGTTGGTCATTTTTCAGCTGGAAGGTGAGCTGAGCCTCAGCCTCAAGTCTTTTATAGCCTCTAACCTCTGTCTATCTTCTAATCATGATGCTGCCACCACCATGTTTCAGTGGGTAGAGTGGTGTTCAGTGTTAATCTGGTCTGAACACTGAATTTGTGGTTGGAACGGGACAAAATGTGGTTCCAGGGAGACAAAGATTTTTTCTGATAATTTATAAAAATTTAGCATTTCTTGAACATAGCTGAACAGTTTGTGGTGTTCCTATTTCTATAATGACCTCTGGGTGTCACACAAACTGTATTTTTAACATTACTCTGTTAAATCTACTCCCTAGATGTATTTGTTTGGTTCAGTTATAGAGGGGGTTGATGTGAAATGTGCTCCTGTAATGTTTAACTCAGCATTCACTCATCCAGTTTGTAATCTTCATCCCACAGGCTCTGTTCGCCTTCTGCTGCCTGGCAACAGGTTGCTATTGCTGCTGTTGTCTGTGTTGCTGCTGTAACTGTTGTTGTGGTAAATGTAAACCCCGGCCGCCCATGGACCAGGAACCTGAATTTTACGTTTCCCCCGAGGACCTTGAGGCCCAGATGAATGCTGATGAGAGAGGTGAATCAAGAACTACATTTTATTGAGTTGTGGCTGGATATCTCACTTGTTAAATCTCACTTTCTGCTCATTCCGTGTTCGAATTGTGAAATGCATTCAAACAATGAATGAAGCAATGAATGATATCCCTGTGTTTCAGTAATAACAGCTGCAGCTGGTGTTTCGGTTATAACAGCTGGTGTTTCAGTAATAACAGCTGATGGTTCATTTATACACTGCATGTGTTTCAGTAAAAACATCTGGTATTTCAGTATTACTAGCAGGTGTTTCAGTTTAATCTGTTGTTTTAGTAATAACAGCAAGTATTTCATTAATAACAGCATGTGTTTCAATAATAACAGCAAGTGTCCTGATGCATCTCAGTAATCCAGGTAAAAAATTCAAAAGAAAAAAATAAGTAGGCCCTCTGGACAGGTTCTTCTTTAATGAAACGTTTCGTCTCTCCTCCAAGAGACTTCTTCAGTCTGAGGAGTTTCAGGTGAACTCAGCCTTATAAGCACTGCCTCCACATGGTGGACAAACAGGTTGGTCACATGCTGTAAGAAGAATCACTTCTTCAAACTTTCACTCAGGATATTCTTGTTGAATCTTTAAGTGCCTGTGATGTCAAGTTTTTGTAATAAATAGGAATACATGTTTAGAAAGGGAAAATTGGAGATGGACAGAGTTGGGAGTCATTTGGATATAAAGATTTCCCTGCTGGAAAGAAACAAACCCTTTGCTATCTGACAGGAAAAATATAAAAAAATTAAGACTTTTTTTGTGCTGTGCTGTGTGTGTACTTATTTCTGCTAAAGAGTAAGAATCATGTGAGGTTTTTAACCACCTAAGTGAGAAGAGAGGCCATTTTCCCTGTCCTCACATTTTTTGCAGTTTTACTGTGCTCTACTAGTTAGGTTTAGAGGTATGGTATGACCTGACCCCGGATAAACGGAAGAAAATGGACGGACGGTATAGTATGAATTAAGTTTTGGTTCAGATTAAAGTTAGGAATAGACTAGTAATGCTTAGTGTTAAGGAAAATGTCTGAGTTTGGCATAAATGCAATTACAAAAATGAATGGAAGTCAATATAAAGTCCTCGGTATGATGGAAGTACAAGAATGTGTGTGTGTGTGTTGGATAAATTCAAACAGGAGAGAGAAGGCTGATCTGTGAAAGGGTATTTATCCTTTACCAACGTCATTCCCATTTGATGTGAGAGGCCGTGGGTTGAGTAAGTGCAGTCATACAGTAAAAGCATTTTCATTTTGTATCAAGTGTTCTCCTGCAATGCTTGGCTCAAAAGATTATAAAAAGGTTGGTGGCTGCCTTAAAAGATCAATTTGG
The DNA here is from genome assembly GCA_031762555.1 of Cynodonichthys magdalenae. Taxonomy (NCBI): domain Eukaryota; kingdom Metazoa; phylum Chordata; class Actinopteri; order Cyprinodontiformes; family Rivulidae; genus Cynodonichthys; species Cynodonichthys magdalenae. The sequence continues at coordinate 17,396 of JARVJO010047534.1, read as the reverse complement.
GTTCAGTACAACCAGTTTGAAAATTTGTTACTCTTAATAAGAATAATCTGAATAACTAGAGCGTCTAGTTTGCTGTTTAAGAATAAAGGGTCTATTTTTCTTGGACAGTGAAATGTGATCAAAAAATCAATTGCAATTGTAGTTCAGCAATCAATACTGCAAACCTCACGAGTACACATTTTCACACTCCAGACCAAAAAGGTTTTATTAAAGGCTGCAAATACATAAGTATTGAAGCATTGCTTTTATTATTCAAACATTAGTTTTTGTCACAATTTTCAAACTGCTATTGCTCCTGCAGCTTTGAAACATCTCATGCAAAATAAATCAAAACATATCTTGATTGGAGAAAAGCATGCTATGAATTAGACAAAATTAGATGAAAACTGCTACATTTTTTCACATATATAAAGGAATTTTTGCTAAACCAGTGAGAAACCCTATAATTGCATCATTGTTACTTATTTACTGTACATCCTTTGTGTTCCAAGTTATTTTTAAATTCTATGAAAATTGTGGTACAATTTAATTACTTTGTCCACTGGGCTTAAAGGGCAAGTATTATGTTCCTTAGGCATATAGTTCAATTCTATTTCATAATAAAGTAACTGTCACCTTCAGTTGTTAAAATGCTGTTTATATGTATAAATCAAAAATAAACTTGACTTCACATCACAGATGTTTCTAAATGTCTTGAAATTGGCTTCTGTCTCTTTAAGAACCTTCTACTGCTTCCGTTACACCCATTTCTGACGTTTCAAATTGGTAAGATATCTTCCAGTCATCCTCACATACACACGTCAATGGTAAGCTAATTTATTATTTACTAAAATGTGGTGTAAGACAACTAAAGAACACAGATTGTAATATAAGTTATGAATGCTAACCGTAGATCACAGAGAGACCAAACAACCAAACAAAACTACGTGAGTTGTTTTTCAGCTTACCTGGACAGACACCAACAGTGTTTATGTACTTTTAAGTGTTTGAATTGGATTGTCTTTCAGTGATAATGTTATTAGTTAAATTCCCTTTTGCCATCATTGGTAAAGTGACTCGCACAAATAAATACTTTTTTTTTTCCGTCTCAGGGTTACATCTAGTATTGAGGTCCAACCTTTTTTTAAGAACTTTGTCATCCATGGGGCGCTTAAAAAGAGGGTAGTCTCTTTTGCATCCAAAAATACATTTTTTAATTCGAAAAGGACTGGAGTGAGAAGTAGTTAGTATTACAAGCTCAGCAGATGCGGTTTCACCAGCTGTTTGCTATGTGCTAATGTTGCTGCCGATAGCCTGCAGGAGTTGCGGGGAAGGTGTGCTCTATAATGAGGAAGCTCAGCTCGAAGCTCAGCCCAGAGGAGGAGCTGCTCATAAAAGGTGGTTCTAGGCCCAACCAGACGTTTTTGCTCCCCTGCCTGGCTGCCTCGGGACACTACAGGATTTCTCAAACATGCATGAAAGAGTCAAAGCAAGATTCTGGGCATGGCCTAATGTTATAACATGATATAAAGCTAAAAAAGTTGATTTTAATTGATATTACCCATTTAAGAGTTATATCTTTGTAGAATTGAATAACTTGTGTGTCTGTGTTTGCAAGGGTAAGCAGAAACACGTCTGTGGACCTATGTAGGTTTTGGTGTGAAAGCAGTGTGCATCCTGGTAACGAAAATAGCTCTTAAGTCAAAACTAGGTTAGGGGTTAATAGAAGAAAACTGGGTTACGCGGTCTGTGCTGTGACTCTTATGGTGCTCTTCCTTTGTTAAAGGAACCAGGAAGTGTCATGTGATTTGGTATGTTGTTTTGCCATGTCAGACACAAAGAGCTACTGCTGGGATGTGTGTTAAATAAGCTGTTCTGGATAGACATACTGCTGAGATTTAGATTAGAAAAGAGATGGAAAAAGGGGTCTGTGGGAGCAGAGATGTGGTCGGGGTTTGAGTGGTCGTGAAGGGACTGACCATCATAGCAGTGGATGATGAGTCACTGCTTCTGGAAAAAACCTTCCAGAGTTTTTGCATGCTGCGCCATTTTTGTCAAAGTTCTACAGTCTTAATAAATTACAGGAAATTTGGGAAAACTCACACGTATTAGAGATAAATACTCTGATTACTAAGCTAAATGGCACAACAAGGAGGACAAGGAGAAAGTAAGTAATGCAAGTCAAGGTTAAAGGCTTTAGTGTGGGAGCTTTTCACAAAAAACTAATTTACAGCAGAGAAAATAAGAAGCACAAAGGTCAACACTGATCTTAAAATGTATGCATTAATTGTTGGATTTCAACCATATATTGAATGATAAACCTTCAAATATTCTTGTTTCATCTGGCAATACAGATGTTTAGTACAGTAAAATATACCCCAATTTAGACTTGATGATGGATATAATCAGACTGCCTGTTATTGGTGCAAAAACAATTTTTTTTATGGTTTTCCTTTTTTTTTTTTACCTGAGAAATTACATATCTTGCTTTAAAAAATATATATATGTATGTAGTTGTAGCAAGGTCTCATGTTGTCATGTGTTGGTCTTTATGATAATGACATATTGTGAAGACCTTGGCCTACATCCTCCACTTTCATAACTTGTGATAACATCCATGCTTTTACTTCAATATCAGCGTAATGCATAGGGAAAAAAACATGATAGAAGAAAAACTCTGTCTTTCTCTTTCGGATCTATTTTTATCCAGTTCCAGAGTCTACATTTCATTCAGCCCATTTAAAAAATAAAAAAACAAAAAAAAACAAAAAAAAAACAACGGTCTGGTAACAGAGCTGTCATTGCCAGTCCCACTGAGTGAAGGTCAATATGAGCAGGATGGCAATATTTACCAACCAGAGGCTCCAGAGGCAACCAGAGGCTTAAAGAATAAAATAAAGCTCTCAATCTTTGGTCTTAAGATAACAAACAGTCTAAAGTGCTCGTCAGAAAACCAATGTTTGATTCAGTTTTGCTTTCATTCTGGTATCACAGGGTACAGTTTATATTCATATAGAGCTGCTTCAGCTCATGTCAGTTTCTCACAAATGTGTTATTTTGCTTGTCAAAAAGGTGCTAACTTAAAAGTTAATCAGTCCAAAGGAAGCTATAGTAGAAAGCTGTACCTTTTTTTTTTACTGCAGTGATAAAGAACCATGAGAGTTCATGAGCTCATCACTCAAACCTTTGAAGAACTGCATACACACTGAAACCACAGGGAGCAATAAATGCAAACTGGTCCCAAATTCAAGGTGGTCAGGTAATGACATGACCATCTTGAATTTGTAAAGATTTTTCTGTCCAGGGTGTACCCGCCCCTCGCACTGTAACTGCTGAATATGGGTACCAGTGTCTCCCCTGACCCTGAAATGAAGAAGCAGGTATAGATAATGGATAAAGACTGTAGCCATTGTAAAATAAATCGATTTTTATTAACATAAAAAGGTAGCTTAAATTTTCATTGATTTTATACATTAGTGCTTCTAAACAAGATTTAATCAAAGTACTTTTATTTCAAATAAAAAAAGTTCCATTAAATTATTATTCTATATAATCTAAAACAATGAAAAGTAAATGATAAAAAGACTACACAAGACAATACGTGCTCTTGTTTGCTCATCAGCACACACATTCATACAGAACTCTACTGCGTCTATATATGTACCAAAAACAATGTTGCATTGCTCAGCTTTGCACCTGAATCTATCACCTTAATGTCATAGGTGCTCAAGCATATTTAATCAGTTAATTAAAAATTACTAAGAAAAAAGCATTAACATTTTCAAGTTAATCATAAAAAGCATTATAGACTGTTATTAAAAAATGAAAAAACCTTTCTATTACTTATCATCAGAGATTAAAACCAATATTTATGACAGTACAATACTTCATATAAAAGACCTTCTCTCAAATGCTTTTTAATACATGAGAATAAATAAGAATCTGTTCTTAATGTTCTGCCTGTTTAAAAAAAAACGCATTTAATCAATGTAGTATTAACAGGGTTGAAATACTTCAGTTTCTACACAAACATCCACTGCTGCAGCTCTTGGTGCTTGCAATTACCCTCATTAAAAGTAAGTTTTTTAATCTCTTCAAATGGGGTTCTGTGAAAAGGTTAGGAACAGAAAATGTAATCAGTGATGCACACGGCTCTTTAAAATACTTTGTTTGGAGAAACTGAGTTTAATTGTGACCGAACTGATGAGCTGATGTTTCGCCAAAGTTGGGCAGGGACCCAAGTAGATAGCTGTCATTTTGAAACAACTCCAATCAGAAATATGTGATTCATGCAAACAATGTTTTAGAAACTTTATAGCACCATAAGTTTCCCATTACACTGAAATTGTGGCAGAAAATTTATTGAGGTCTGGCAGAAAGTGCACAAGTTGCATCACAACTGCTACTGTTACTGCTGCCTGCTAATAAATATTCACAAAAATCAATTAAAATAAACATTTAATGGAAAACTGATGGCCATATAATGAGTTTTAATCATTTATAATTATTTTTAAATTATTAGCTTTCTCCTAACTGCTCAGTCTGGATTGTCCCTTTGATATAGTTATTTCTTATCCTCTTAATTATGTCTCACTTCCACCGACTTTCATTCTTCTTTACAGAAATTACCTCCACCTCTACAGACTCTCTTCCACCTGCTCCCCACTCAGACCACAATGTCATTTGCAAACATTATTGTCCACAAGAACTCACATCCATCACTATTGCAAATGAGAACGACAAAGAACTGAACCTCATAATTCGAACTGGAAATAAATTCTATTTATGGTCCTCTAAAACAATGTCATTCAAAATGCCATCTACAACAGGTAAGGTCTGAATTATTGCTTTAGGCTTCACCAGTCTGTAAAATCACAGAATTCAGCTGACACCAACTTGGTAACATGTTGTCCCTTTACAAAAGAAAGTCATGTTGTGCCACAACGTGCAACAGAGGGTTTTTACACTCATCTTTTGTACCTATAGGACAAACATTTACAAGAGTAAGACACTGTACTTGTTCATTTCACACAAAAGACTTACCAAATTAAAACTGCCTCTACAAGTTTTAATACACAAAAGAGTGTTTAAGCAGCACTTCATAATGCATCTGAACAGGTCAAAGTCTTCTGTAAACACATCCATATGGTAGACATAACTAAGAAGGTCAATTAAAAAACTTGTTGGCTTTGCTCTTAAACATCATATAGTTTTATTGTATTTCAGAATACTATATTTTTAGCATTTGATGTGAATATCAACACAAGGAATCAAAATACGTTTTTATATTTAGTGCTTCTAAATCTGTAAACCCATATTACGCATGTGATTAGCTTTATTATCAAAATACATTACTACTGCAGAACTAATATTCTGCAGTAAGTTATAATTATTTTAATTATTACCAACAGTGAAGCATAAATGGTGAAGAGCATCAACAGTAAGTGGCTAACAGAAAAAAAACACATTTCCTCTACTCTCTTGATTTTATCTGGTTTTCCTTTTTGTGTCTGTCTGCACTCACCACACAAGTGAATCACTCAGTATTTAGTAGGTCAATTGGGCAATAAGGAAAAATCACATATCCCTCTATTGATGCCTCAGAGCAGCAAACAAATCTTTTTACTTGGCTTGGTAGCAGGTCAAACCACATCAGACTCATGTAAAGCCAAGATTCAATCCCAACAAAAAAAGCTTCTTTTAGAAACAGAAGCTTTTTAGTGGAACTTCAAATGTTAGGTTAACCTTTTGACTGTTTTCATTGTCTGAATCTCACGGACACACGCTATGCCAAATGTGTTTATGTGGGGGTGTGCTTTCCTTCCTGTCTTTTTGCTGAAAGTAACATCACACTGGTTTCCCCTGACTCCTTATGAAGAGCAGAAAAAAATAAAACTGGGAGAGTTCTTGAAACCATCGAAACAACAGTTTTTATTTGGTCATGTGAAAAAAAAAACGTGGGGTTCCATTTTTAAGAGTTGAACTTGTCATGTTTTTTATTTTAAAAGTAGGGCAGTGCAACTCTTTCTTGTTAGCAGGACGTTTTAAGTATGATTACTCATAAAAAATATTTATTTTTTTAAGATTGGGCTTCGTGCAAGAACATTGTCGTATTTTTATCCTAAATTTCTCTTAATTTTTTTCGTACAAATGGTTCGTATGAACATGCCACGTCAGATTCAGCAAACATTTCTAACTTCAGGAAAAATGTGTAAATGAGCAGCATAAACTTGATGAAAGCCACCTGTACGTATTCAGGTGCTCGTGCACAAGGAGAGGAAATTAGCATGATTACCACTTCAAAAATACCATATAAGGCTACGATTACTGCCCCACATACCAGAAAGTGTCCATTCATGAAAATGACAGCGCAAAGTAAAAAATGAACTTCACGAGTTCGGAGATTGAAGTCCTGTTCTCAGAGATCCAGAAAAGAAAATTTGGCATAGCATGTGTCTGTGAGATTTAGACAATGAAAACAGTCAAAAGGTTAACCTAACATTTGAAGTTCCACTAAAAAGCTTTTGTTTCTAAAAGAAGCTTTATTGTTGGGACTGAATCATGGCTTTATGAGTCTGATGTGGTTTGACCTGCTACCAGCCATCATTATTGCTGTTTATGTACTTATATGAGCTGAGGGAGGCTGGATATATGATAATTTATGCCTCGCTGCGTATGCAACCCATTCATACTCGCTCAGGAAAAAGACATCCAAATTGACACAATCACCAACCCGCAGTCTTATGTCATATTGAATCATACTCCAAGCTTTACTTATAAAGTGATAAACTCCATCATCAGATATGGGGGGAGAACAGAGTAGAACTGCTGCTCGCCTGCATTGAAATATATCAGCTGAGGGGGTTTAGGAATCTGATTAGAAAACCTTCAGGTTGTCTCTCTCTGGAGGTTCTCTAGGCATGTCCCACTGGCAACAAATTCTGGGGCAGACCAAAAACCAGTTGGGGGAATTATATAACTTCTCTGGAGGTGTAAAGAATCTCTGGGGAAAAAGATGTCTGGATTTCCCTCCTGGATCTGTTTCCTCCATGACCTGAGGACAGAAAACTGGCTGGCTGATAGATGGATCTGTCTTTGCTGTTTTCTCTTGCTCTACTGCACGTGTTGAAGTCCGAAAATGTTTTTTTATATTTTATGCAAAAATTTATAACATTTAAAAAAAGTTAAACTTCCCAGCCCTATTTTAAACCATTTTGTTTAAAATTTTGATTAACATCATTCAGTCCTATTATTTTTTTGATAGAGTGTGAGTTTGCATTTAGAGTTTTTACATAATTTATAAGAAGCTAATCAAACTGCCGCTGTGTTGTTAATCAGTCCTGTTTCATATTGCCCTGTCTCCACTCAGTTGAGGCAGCACTGAACAAATACAAGGATCAATCGGCATTACATAATTTTTAAACTGTATGACCATTCAAAATCCATTCTAATCACAGAATAAAAGTATGTGGCTCATCTTGTTAAGCCTCTTTCCATGTGTAAATCAAATTTATGAAACACACATAATGGTAGAAAGTTAATCTGCCAATTTTTAAGAAACTACTGTCTGTGTGTGACACTGCAGGTGAACTGTTCATAACTGGCCATTAAAATTAAACAAGTTATGTGTTCTTGATGCAACTGTGATTTCTTTCAGAAAGATATATAAATTATTTTTGGGTACTAAAGAGTCTTGCAAATTTCAAAGAGCAGAGATGAAAATGTCAGCTGGGGTGGTAAGATGACATTTTGAGAGACAGATAAAAATGTCATAGAAAATAATACTGAAATACTCTCAGTCTTGAGGCTGTCTTAAAATGTTGGTGAAAGGGAGAAAAAACATCATGACCTCTGTAAAATGAACAGCTTTTCAGCTCAATCTGAATGCTGCATGTTTTTTTGTACTGGGTAATCTTGGACGTTATTGTATGTTTTATACATGTTTATTACATGTTTGTGTTGTTTACATTTTTTAATAATTTCCAGTTTCTCTAATAAAGATCAGTATAATGTTAACCTAAAAAGTCATGACATAGATACATTTTATTCTATATCACATTTTATACTTTGATCAATGTGATGTTCAATCAATAGTTTGAGACAAATATGAATATGAGCAACAGTAAACAATTAACATAAAAACAACATGAAAATAAAAGTCACATAAGGGTGCAAAAAATAAATACGCTCAGTTCAAAAGAATTTGAAACAGAAGTTAAGCAAAAATAGAAAAGCTGTGTGTGTATGCTTTAAAAGTTTGAAAAAAAATAAAAAATAAAACTGTAAAAATCAACTAACTAACACACACATTAATGTTATTGATTTATGTATTTTAATTTTGCCAGTTTTTGGTGTAACATAGCACAGGGGAACCAGAAACCTTCCAGCTGGACGACATAAAGGTTTTCCCATGGGCATCTTAAATAACAGTGTTAAAACTATTATTCGTTTAATTCACACTTTCTGTCTCTGGGAGATTGTGGATCGGTTGAGGGTTGTAGAAATTAATCCTGCTATATTTAGCTTTTGTTGTGTTCCACTGAGTGTTTATAATTCTGTTTATGAGGACAAAAATTGTTGCAATAGTTTCTCAGCAACAGACATCACATGCCTATTTTAAATGGTAAATAAAACAGAAGCATCTTGCAGTGGTGTATACATGTTGGTTATGCTGAGGGCGCTTTGTCATATTTTTTCAAAGTGGGAGGTGTAGGAGTTTGCCCTTCCAATCGCAGCTGAAATGACGGCACGCGTGGGGTGACGCTGGCACAATCAGAACTGTGGGCATAGATGGAGAGGAAGCAACAAGATGAGGCCAAAGAGATTGAAAAAAGAAGAAGAGGAGGAGGAGCACTGGAAGAAAATGAAAAAGATAAGGAAAAGAAATTCTCCTCTTTTTTTCTAAAAAAAAAATGCAATTAAACTAAAACATTGTATCTTTGAACAGTAAATCAAAATCAGCTTTAGATAACTGAGAAGACTTGTTTTATTTTGAAATTTTACTTTGGCAATCACTTGTACATGTGAATGAAATTTTGTAATTGATGAATTAAATGTTAGATGCAGTTTTGTATTTTATACTTTCTGATCACTGCAGCCATAAGTTTTAAACAGAAAATGGATTGGTGGGTGTGTTATACTTTGTTCTGTCTGTAGCCTAAACAATAATGAGTTACGTTCTATGTTTGACGTAAAGGTTATCACCTTCAGAGGTGTAACCAGGAAAAGACTGAAGAGGGTAAAAGGTTGAATCATTATAAAGGGTTATTTAGAAGTATTTTCAGAAACGTCTCTGCTTAGATCCAGCCTGGACAAACTGGGCTGTTTTGTTTGACTTTTAGCTCAAGGCCTTATGCTGAGGCCTGACTGCTGTTCTGCTGTATGATATAAATTGGAGTCAGATGAGAATAAAGTTTTGAGAAGAATTCCAGTGGGTCCTGCTATTTTTCATACATGCCATTTTTAATCAATGCATTTGTAATGGACCACCTGTGTTTTTATTTGAAATAGCTCATTTTACTAAGGTGCTCCTTACTGGTTCTTTGGACATCAGTGATGACAGAAGAAAACCTCAAAACACTACGGAAAAATTGGACAAGGTTCTTATGTTTTATCATTGACACAACGTGACCGATGTTTTATTTAAAACTAACTAAAAGACAAATGACAAATAATTGATTAGGAAAGGGTTACATGCTCTTAAGACAGGTGATTGACTGGAAACTAAATAGTCAACAACTAAATCAAAATGATCTTTAAGCAAGCAGGATAAAATCACTTCAATAAACATTTTGTACTTTAAACCCAGAGTGTGTGTGTATGTTTACTACGTGTGTGTATTTAACTATGAATATGTGTGTGTGTTTAACACTGTACGTATGTGGATTTATTTGTGTGCGTCTGTAGTAAGAAAGAAAAGACAGAGACATAACATATGGACAAGATATGGACAAGTAGGAGAAGAGTTTTATGAGATAAGATGGGAGAGCTAAGGATACTAGATGTCTGATTGAGTGAGTGTGCGTCTGAGTGCGTGAATGGAGCTGCTGGAGGTTGGAGAACCAGCTGACGCCAGATAAGCATATATATTTTACTGTGTCGTCAGATAGTGGGGGAACAGCAAGTAGGCCAAGATGAGGTGTCGACTTCAAACTTGGATGGACAGTTGGGTCAAAAGCCTTGAACTTGCGTGTCGCCTCTGTTAACATCGGACAGCGAGTCAGCGTTTCCAGCTCCAACACAATTCCAAAGGAAAAACTTGTAATTTCAGAAAAATAGTTTTTTTCACATAAAATCAGCTTAAAGTGGGATAGAGATGGGATAGACAGCGGCGAGGCTGTATCAGTCCGAAGAACAAGCGCAGACTGGACAGCCGCAGGGCTGTATTCAGTCCAAAACACAAACACAGACTGAGACGAGACGAGAGCAAACAGAACTAAACCAAACAGAACTGCAGTTCAGCCTGAGAATAGATAAGAAAATGAAAAATATGAAGTTGTTATGTGTTGTTATGTCAGGTGTTTGTCTGTATGCCGTGAGACAGTGTTTCTGAGAGTAACCTTGTTGCATCTAGTCATACACGAACACCTTCTGGGTAGAGAGAACATGAATTGTTAAAATATTGTCTAAGAGTAGACAACACAGTATAACTATTAAACAAACTCTAAAACATGATTACCTTTTAAATCAATTATGCAAATTGCAAAGTATAAGCATCAATTATAGGCATTAATCTGTGAAACAGTTAAACAAACACATTTAATTTGAACACATGAAAGAAAAACTTTGGAGCTTATAAAATGCACATCACAGAACAGTACATTAAGAAAAAGAAAAGTTTTTTCTTTTTTTTATAAAATGTTAACAGGACAGGTGCAGAACAAAAAGTCCTTGGGAAACTGCACAAATACTGAGGGGAAACAAACACATTAATTTACACTTAAATTGTTATGGACATTTTTTCAAGGGAAAGGGACAATGTTCAGTCTCTGGGCCTCAGAGGAGGTCAGGAAGGTCAACCCCCATGGTCAGCTTCACTGTAAGGTGAGGGATTTCCCTACACATTATTTTCTACATGTGTGCAACAAGTCTACTCAGTTTTATTATAAGCATATAACAGCTGGAGGGATTTGAGGCCTTTTGGGCACTAATGAGTCTGTCAACTGGTAGAACATGAGATTAAAAGCGCTGCAAAACTTGCAACAATGATTCTTAGGTTTAAGGAAAACTGCCAGCTGTAAATCAAATTGGGGATAATAATGATACTTTGTGTAGTATAATGAATAAGCAGGAAAGGTAATAATTGGAGACCGGTCGCATTAAAGTTCAGGAGGATGACCCAGAGATAGGCCGAGGCATGGCAGGATCTCAGGAGGTCGATCTAAAGCTCTGCCTACACAAGGCTGGTACTCAGGTGGTCGGCCCGGGACTCGGACGAAGCGAGGCATAATCTCAGGTGGTCGGTCCGGGGGTCAGCCAAAGTGAGGCAGGATCTCAGGAGGTTAGCTCAGGGTTCTGCCAAGGTAAAGATGGTTCAGGACCTGCCAGGCCGACAGAGACCCAGAAGCGGAGGTCGACGTGGTCATAGGAGTCAAAGCCGACATGGACACAGGAGCTGGCAGAGGCACAGGGGCATAGGCTGGCAGAAGAACTGGAGCCACGACCGGTGTAGGCACAGGAACTGGAGCAGAGGCCGGCAGAGCCATGGGAACTAGAGCCGAGGCCGGCGGAGCCACAGGAACTTCCGGAACTGCCTCAGGGACCGGTTCAGGAAACTCGGGGGACTTCAGCTCAGGAAACTTGGGAGACTTTAGCTCAGGACACTCAAGAACCGATTTGAAAGTTGAAACAGATGACTGGGGAACTGGAACAGCGGGCTGATGAACTGGTGACTCAGGGGCCTCATGACCAGGTGGTGCCTCAGGATGCCTTAAGGATTAGGAACTGGTTACTTAGAAACTGATGACTCGGGAATTGGAACATGAAGTCTAGCAGGAATGCATGGTGATGATGAAGATGATGTATCAGGTGGTAGAAATAATACAGATGTGGGACCAGAATCAGACAAACAGTACTGAAGATCGTACTCAAGACAGAAAGGGTTGCACTCTGGGTTGTAATCTGTTTTGAACTCTGGACACTCAAACTCAGAGGCAGGGACTGGTGACGCTGAGGCAGGAACTGGTAACTGAAAAAGTGTAGATTGACAGGGTGAAGAGTCAGGTGAAGGTGAGGCTGAACTAGATGACTCAGGAGACTTGTTATCAGGAACTGGAACAGGAGGTCTAGCAGGTACTGGTGGTGATGAGGTGTAAGATGATGATGAAGATGGAGCAGGAGCAGATGAAGATGATGAAGATGATGAAGATGACGAAGCAGGAATAGATGATGGAGATGATGGAGCAAGAACAAATGATGAAGATGATGGAGCAGGAACAGATGAAAAAAGATGATGGAGCAGGAACAAATGATGAAGATGATGGAGCAGGAACAGATAATGGAGCTGAAGGTAGACCAGGAGCTGCAGCACGTAAAATGAACTCGACAGGAACTACAACAGGCAAAGAAAACTCAGCTGCATCAGCCGAAGATGACTCAGCTGAGGCTGCAGCAGGCAACAGATGGTCTTCCTCCCCTCCAACGATGCCAAAACAGCTCGATGCTTAGACGTCGGCCCTATGGGGAGTGTTGGAGATGGAAGAGGCATCGACCCTCTTGGGTGCGCTGCAGGCGAAGGAGGGCTCGACCTTCTGGGGAGTGCCGCAGGCAGAGGTAGGCATCAACCCTTTGGGAAGCGCTGCAGGCAGAAGACGCGTCAACCCTCTGGGGAACACAGGAGGCTGTCAACTTGGCGGAACCTGAAACTATCAGCCCCGTGGACCAGGAACCCATCGGTTTGGCGGAGCGGAACCCCTGATGACTCAGCAGAGCTAGATCAAATGTTCTTCCGTCTATGGCGGCGGCGAGATGAGCTTGGAGGAGGCACAAGAAGTGAATCCCTCTCCTCTGGCGGCGGAAAAGGTGGAGGTGGCTCAGCGAATGGACAAACAGGTGAAGGGAGCAGATAAGCTCTGATAAGCTTGCGATCACGTAGGGCCTTTCCAAAAAGCGCCAACTTCCAAAGGTGAGCAATCAGCTGGGAGTGTTGGGTGAGCAGACTAATAAAATTTTCTGTTGCCACCAACCTGTCCCATAAATTGTCTGAGGGATTGGCGGTGTCAACAAAAGTGCTTCCTCTGAGGGAAAGTCTTCAAGCAGGCAAAAGTCTACTAGGTCATTTTCTGGTCTGTTCATTCTATTTTATTTGCAGGCTGATCAGACCCAGAAAAGTAGACTGATACTTGAAGCTCAAATAAAAATATTTATTAAACAAAAAGGCAGATGCGGCAGCAATTAACAAAACCAGGGACAGGAGAACACTGGAGGAAGCCAGGGTGGAAAACTAAACAATGACCGGACGCTGAAGTGGTGCAGAAGGGCTGGTTAAATACAAGCAGGGCGGAGTGACAAGTGGAAACAGCTGAGTAATTATTAAGTGCAGACAAGTGAGAGAGAAAGATCAAGAAAGACTGAAAGGCCGAAGCTGAGGCAATGTAAGAAGGAGAACAAAAGAGGGAAGCAAAGCACAAGTCAAACACACACAAGACACAGATCCTCACAGCATTAAGCATCAGCTGCAGTCTCAATGGTTTTAAAACCAAAACAATACAGACATGGAAAATGTAGTGAACTTAATTCATACTGATTTTATATAAAAGTCCTTGACATGAAGTACACTTTACAACATTAAATTTCACAGATTTTAAGCTAATATTTGGAGTGGCAGCAACACATATGTTACATGGTTTGGCTTTTAATGCATTTTGATATGATTTAAACAGTCTCCCCCATATAGATTTTACAGAAGGTTTTTGAAAAAGCTTGTGGACCAAAGATATTTCAGACAACATTCAATCCATGGCTTAGTATGTATTGGGGAAGACACTTAGCTACTACCACATCAGATTCCAGCTAAAACAACCTTCCATGAGTTGGGCTGACTTCAAAAAGTTCCAAGTTGTCGATGAACAAATAAATAATTTGTTTAAAAAAACATCTAGTGAATCCAGTAGTTCATGACATATTGGCCAACAGACAAACACATATGATTGCCTGGATTTTTGTGGAAGGGACAATAAAAAAAAAAGAACTGTGTGCTTTTACCTGTGGCTCCGGAAAACATTGAGGAGAATGATGACAACGCCCAGAATGTAGCAAGCGAAGTAGGGGCTACCAAAGAACTGGGAGAGAACCCGGGTGTGATGCTCCCATCTCGCTACCTGAAAAATGGAACCACAACAAAAACCACAAAAAATGGTGTTGAGAAAAAAAATCACTGACTAATGTACACCAGAGAAGATTGCTGTGTTTGATGATAAAATGTGACTAAGGTATTGCCACAACATGATAAGCTAAAAACACAATTGGTCAAACTGTATTTCTACTTAAGTATATTGCTATTTCACACTTGTTCATTGCTATTTTATACAAATTGATTACCATTTTGTAGTTACATAACAGTTGTACTTGTTACAGGTACCAGTTCCGTGCAACCCTGCACAGGACTAAGCAGGCATAGAAAATGATTGGTTGGATATAGTCTATGGTGATGTGTATTGTTTGCAGTATTGTATTTTGTTTATCTATGCTGACACCTGAATTATGATATCTCTTCTTTACCAACCTGGTTTGGTTGATGACACAACACAGCTGTGCTACTGCAGAAAAACATCTCCCAAAAAATGGTAAGAAAACAAAGTTTAATACCTGCAACAACCTGATATACCCTGTCTATTACTGTCTGATAATTAGAGATTAGGCACTAGCCCACCATGAAGCTAAGTCGGAAACAAGTTTTGAAAATATATGGATGAATATTTATGATACAACTGAGCAAACACAATGTGACATCAATTACTTGTTGCGTATTCATAATCCCTGTCGCAGTGCATAAATAATATATACCAGGCACAGACTCTTGATACTTCAGGTGTCTTGAAGCAAATACTGCAGCCTGCTTGTGCTTTTAAATAAATATACAGTATTAAACTGCCACAAAATATAGGATTTTAATACATAATTTCTAATAAGCTTGAATTTTAAATTTTCTTCTGTCTTGAGATCCAGGGTTATTCAAAAAACCGGACTACAGCCCCAATGCTCAGACTGAACCATGCTGATAATAATAATAAAAAACAACAAATAGTGCAAGTATGCTTGTCTTTATAATAGGAAAAGTCAGCATCAATAGATAAAATCATCACTGTCAGGAAGGCTGCCAAAATGGATAAAATGGGCTTAGGCGAGTACAAAGATACTGTAGTAGTTAGCCTTGTTTAGTACTACTAAAAGTATGTGGTGTACAAATCTGCAAAAGCAAAACTTGGCATAGGTACCAACCGATCTGAAGTCATTTTTTTATTTTTCTCAGCGAAAAGATTTAAATCCAATATTCACACCAGAATATTGGAGGAGGAGCTCATTCTATCGGATTTTCAATCAGACCTCTAAACCACTTGTTTAGCTAATTAAATCGAGGGCAAAACATTAACTTTCTTTTCATTACATCCCTCAACAACACTAAGCAAGCACAAAAAAAGGTTCAGAGGGGTCAGGCTTCCAAAGCTAAAAGGACACTAAAACGTTTCTAAGTGGGGCAGATATTAATAAGATTTTTTCTTCTTTCTGCTGCCTTTCATTTTATTTTGTGATTTGTATTATTTGTTGTGTGTATATTATTTGTTATGTTTTTAAATGAAATTAATAAAAATGAAATTAATGAATAAGTGAGATGGTCATGACCATACAGAATATCTTGTTGCTTGTATTCTTTTGGACATTTTACACAAAAAAGTAGCAAAATTAAAAATATAAAATACATTTTTTTGCCTTGACTGAAAGTGCCCATTACTCATTTGTAACCTTGGTCTCTCCATTGTGAATTTGTCACTTCTTCAAAATCCTTTTTCCAGAATAAGTTGGATCGTTTTATTCGGTGATTCATTTCCGTTTTCTTTCTCAGTTAAGCTTGACAAACACAAAGCAATAAAAAGTTAATTCCTGCACATCAATATAGAACACATACTGCTGATTTCTTACTGCTGAATTCTTTACGTGCCTCAATTCAGTCTGGTGTGAGGTTTATGCTCAAATAAATGGTATCTTGTGCAGTTAGATTTGGGCTGCATGGTAAAAATTTGGTTAAAACTGTTGCTGTATAGCAGGATAGTCTCAAGTTCAAGTTATGGTTCTGCAACCCTTCTGGGTGGAGTTAATTTGCTGATAAGTGTGTTTAAAAATGATCTACTTTGTCACACAAACATGTCTACTTTCAAGTAATTACCAGGTAATCTAGCAGGTTTATATTTCACAACAACTCAAGTACATTAACGCAAGAGATGCTGCTGGCGACCGGTTTCTTTAACCAAACTACTACCAACTAGTAAAAATGCTAACAGACAAATAATAGGCAAGTCTCTTTGATTCCACTTTTGCTTCCTTATCTGAAGTTGGGTCATGGAAGGAAACCTTGGTATTCTTTTCTGAGAGAAACTTTCCAGCTAATTCTGGCAAGGCTGAAAAATTAAAAAGAAAACAAAGATGAACGACTTTAACAGTAGAGGTGTCAAGAGTATTCACATTCATTACTCAGGTAAAAGTATAGATACTAAGGTTTAAAAAAACTTTTTTAATAGTAGAAGTATCGACTCAAGCTTTTTACTCAAGTAAAAGTATAAAAGTACAATTTGTAAAACTACTTAAAGTATAAAAGTAAAATAAATGGGGAAAAGAAAAAATTAAGGACCAAAGCTTAGGCCACGCCACAGGGATGTTTAGTGCACAACCACCTCCCAAAAAAGCATTGTTCTCAAGACCATAATGACTATAATGTCTTAAAATATTGACCAGGTTATCAATGTAAATGAAGGTTAATTCACAACTGGCTTACATGGTAAAATAAAGGCTTAAATAATGTTGAAATATTTAGGCCCGCCCCTTGAGGTTGGGAACCACAGGCCTATTTTAGTAAGTTGTTAACAGGCATTTTTCTGAATAAGTAGAATATTGAATTGAATATTTAGGATCTGTGTGGTAAACTCAGATAAAATATGAAATTTTTCATCTTCTGTTGGGATTGTGACCTGTTGACACCCCAATGACATCATTGTTTGCATATTGGTTAATGAAATGTCATTTAAATCAAAGAGCTAATCAATACGAGTCTGCTGATACTTTGATTATAAAATTTTATTGGTTTAAAGCAAAGTTATTGACAGTTAAGGTTCCTGTACCCTTGCGTACATTCACGTGTGATTTTAATAGCATTTCCTACTTAATGGAAACACCGCAGTTGCGAAACTGTGTTTTTTCAACATTAA